>JADLZK010005545.1:600000-794521 GCA_015847255.1 Hyparrhenia diplandra
CGTCGCATCTGCAGGTCACTGAATAGCGACCAAGAGAAAACCTCAGCTCCTTCATCTGCTTGTTGATTACCCGTGATGGTTTCAATCTTGCTCACACTGCAGAACACCAGGTGGACCCGGACTTTCTGCTATGGAATTACAAGCTCCGTGTTTCTTTTGTTTGGTTTGCTATGGAATTACAGCCTCGTGTACGTGTCTTGGAGACTTGTGACTCCACCCAAATCGATGACTTTGCCCATGTTATGTATCTGTGCTTTGTGTGCAGTGTGCGGCGCGCCATTTTGCATTTCACCGAAATAAAATGACAAAAGATACCTCAGAAAATTTAAACCTGCTATATCACAGATCATAGTTCTCTAGCATATATTTTTTTGGTTAGTCACGTTTGCTTTATGAACTGACTTTGTTTACTCTGTTTTCAATGGACATTGCTTTGTTGCAACTAATGCTACTTCATTCAAAAATGTCAGTAGTAGCTTGTGCAG
The DNA here is from genome assembly GCA_015847255.1 of Hyparrhenia diplandra. Lineage (NCBI taxonomy): Eukaryota > Viridiplantae > Streptophyta > Magnoliopsida > Poales > Poaceae > Hyparrhenia > Hyparrhenia diplandra. The sequence continues at coordinate 600,486 of JADLZK010005545.1, forward strand.
TTATGCTAACCTGAACACTGTTGACAATGTGAATGCTAGAGGTTACGCAACGTGCTAGTGGTGTTCTTTATGCTGTAGAGTTGTAGTGCGGGGACTGCTGTCAAATTTGCAGCCTGATATCTTAGCTGGCAGCCTCAATGTAGTATTGTAGGTACAAAGCAGAGTTGGATGATGTGCTTTTTGTTTTTGCCCTAAGAGTCGTGAACAGGCTATGATACGGCGTGATCTGTCGTGAACTTACCTTAAAGGGATGATTTCTTCTTCTTATTCCTGTAAATGTAGGCAGTAGCAATTGAACAGAAGAAGAGCAATAGATAATATAATCCCAGTAGTTAGCTTTTATATGAATTGAGTCAGCCTAGATTTGGGCTGCACATAGGCCACGGATAGTCATGGACAAACATACTACAACCCTGATCCGTTTTCAGTTTCGGTGCCATACTGCCATCACAGAATTATCTGTTTGGACCACCACACATGGCTGACCTTGCTAAGACAAACGACATATTGATCCAGCGAAAAATTAGTTTGGTGGTCGCTATCAAAGTCCGCAGGAGCAAAACAGCACCAGCAGCTCGACTCCCTGCTTCTGCATGATACCAGAGAGGATAACCGCAGCAGCAGCTCAACTGTTTGATCTGAAATTTGATTTTGCTATGACCCGTTGAAGAAAAAAACTGTAATCTGTGTGTGTGTGTTAATCGCCAAAATTTGAAACAACTTTTGCCCAAAAATTCTCAGATTTTGCAAATAAATTTTGGTTATAAAAACGGACCATCGTTCAATAAGGTCAAATTATTTTCCTGCGAAGGAATACTGAAAATCATGAACTCGTTAATATCGCTATGGTCTGGTTTTTTTATAGGTAAGCGTGAACCTAGCTGAGCGGATGAACCTAAGTGAAATTCGTTGAAACCTTAGACCATCGGACTACGTGACAACTTGGTATATAATAGTGAAAACTTATTTCGTACGCCACCTAATCCACGTCCTTTTCAGCTTAGAAAATGCAGTGGTTGTAGTGCCCATTTCCTTGTTATTTCATACGCCACCTCATCCACGTCATTTTCAGCTTACAAAATGCAGTGTTTGTAGTGTCCATTTCCTAGGAATAAAATTCGTGTGTTTCCATCGATGACTGACCTCACGGTGTTGTACAAGATGTTTTATAATTTGATATTGTCAAATTGATTTTAATTGTGGTTACCGATTTGTCTAGTTCACAGAAGATGCCAGGTAATAGACACAAAGTCAGGCAGGCCTTGATTTCTTACTCAAAGGAGACAGGCCAAAGAAAAGCATATAAGAGTGCCTCTAGTCTAGCAAGATTCGTCGAGCCACCTCATGGTCGCTAGTACCTCATGGCCTCGGGTTTTGAGGCCCAAACCCGCGCCCGTGGTTTTGAGGCTCAAACCACGAAACCCGCGCCGATGGTTTTGAGGGCAAACCACCAAACCTCCTCGACACGTGTCATCGCCGTCTTGACCGCCCGAGTCGCCAAGTCATCCGAGCTCCCGGCTCTGCCCGCACGCTCGCCGTCTTGACCCGATCGACACGGTCCTGCCACGTCCTCTTGCATCCGTCGATGTCCCGGATGTCAGCCACCATGGCTAGTCACCCGGTAATCCGGTCCCTCGGTCCAAGCCTCACGTCCGTCCTTCACCTCCGCGGTCCGTCGGCCCGGCACGCCCTCCTTGGCCCCTTCACCTCGCGCCGTCGGCTACCATCTCCGAGCTCCACACCTGCACAACACGAACCAAGAGATACGTCTTCGACACACTCCACGTATGCCGGTGAACATAGCGAAGCATAAAAGATAAAATGAAAAAAAGAGAGAGAATGTTGACTGTTGACAATCACTCCATCACAAAACTAAACACATGTGACCTAAATCAACCATGTGTTCGCACAGCTCAACTGTTTAATCTGAAATTTGATTTTGCTATGAACCGTTGAAGTAAAACACTGTAATATCTGTGTGTGTGTTAATCCCCAAAATTTGAACCAACTTTCGCCCAAAAATTCTCAGATTTTGCAAATAAATTTTGATTATAAAAACGGATCGTCGTTCAATAAGGTCAAATTATTTTCCAGCGAAGGAACACTGAAAATCATGAATTTGATAATATCGCTGTGGTCTGGTTTTTCATAGGTAACCAGGAACCTAGCTGAGCGGATGAAGCTTGAACCCTCAGACCATCGGACTACCTGACAACTTGGTATATAATAGTGAAAACTTATTTCCTATCTTACTATTACTAATTGGAGGCTCCAACGGAGGCACCACGTTGCTTCTCACCAGATGCGCTAGAAAAATAGATAAATCAAGGAAATTCTCACAATAATTAGAAAGATCTAGCCATCGATTTGATTACCATCAATTGTAACAGCCATCAGATCTATTTAGTTTTTCCAAAGAATTACCCACCTGCCACTATTTAGTTTTTCCAAAGAATTACCCACCTGCCATTATGAAAGTCATGCATCGTATACTAGATCTAATTGTAAAGGGAAACATAAAGTATACTCTTATGTCTTATCCGGCCATTGCACCCTATCTCACGTACATATTAGCCAGCCCTGTCCCAGCCGCCGTCCATAGTCACGCACAACTTCAGTCAATGAGGGATCGATCTTCCAACCCTGCGCTGATCAGGCTTCCCTCAGTCACGTCCATCTTGCCAGGGCTTCCCTCCCAATCACGCCTTGCAGTTTCTTGGAGGCCCTACGATCAGCCTCGGAGGAGAGCCTGCGGCAACTCCCTAAATCCAAAATTCCCGTCTTTTTATGTTTTTTTTCGACAACGCAACTAATCTAATCTAACCGAGCACAGCGCATTATGCTCTCCTTCGAGTTCCAATTTCTCCTACCAGCATCCAGCGGCGCATGTCATGCATGCCATTCCAAGAAGACTTCGTCCAAATGATGTGTAGCAAGATGACAAGATCGACGCTGTAACTGCTGGCAAGACCGTCGATCGGTTGCTCGGCACCGGAGTTGATGGATTGATGTCTCGGCGATGCCTGCAGTGGCATGGTATGGTCTATCGTCTGTATGCGTTTAGATAGGCATCGTCTGATCTGTACGTACGAAGCATCCTCCACAACTCCGCACGAGGATGGCCATTGCAATTGACATTGACATATAGGTGCAAAGTAAGATATAATCTGTTGTTTGTGCCTGCGCTGTAAGTACACACTGCCGTGTCCTTTTCATAATCATCCAAATTAAATCTCATGTGGTGGTGGCAATGCCTGTAACGGCAAGTTACAGGAGATATCTCTGCATGCCTGTCTGGTGGCATGCATCCTGTGTAGCCCCTGGAAGAATCATTTTCCATGCACTGAGATGCTGATCTGAAGATTGCATCGTCGTTATATATTGATCTGACAATGGCCTTCATGATGGGCAAGATGCACCAATGGAAAATTTACCGAGAAATGAGTGTGCATGTACAAGGTGCCTGTACTCATCAAGGTACGTAATAGATCTATATATATCTCTATGTAAACAATGTAAGTATTCAATTTCCTGCTTATTTACTTTTTGGGAAAAGCAAAAGACCACACCTGTAGTTAGGGCCTATTTGGATGATTAACCAGATTATGGATTATAATAATTTGAGGGTTCAGGACAAATAGATTATGATGACTGATTATAGTTTGTTAAATTGAGAAATTTTTATTTTGTCCTTTATAGTTTGGCAAGTTGGACAATTGGTTGAGGGAGAAGTTGAACAGTCGGCTAGGGGCCTCAGGGCCAAGGTGAACTTACAGCATCTATAATCCTCTATAAGCCAGAGTCACCTAGATTACAAGATTTTTCTAATGAAGAGGTTTTATTATAATAATTCATCATATAATCATCTGTCCAGATCAAAATTTGAGGTTCATAAGTTGCTATAACTACTTAGGATTAGACAACCAAGGAGGAAATTGTTGTCCAACACCGCTAGCCAATAGTCTAAAACATCCTATATGATGAGTGTATCCAAATGTGGTCTCCATATTAAAGTCAAATTAAAGTCTATATGACGTAAAGAAACACACCCTGGCCTCCACTATCCAACATACTATATTTAGTAGGAGTAAACTAATCCTCCCTCCCTTGGATTAATTTATGGTGTCATAATGTCGACCATATATGTTTTCTGAGGTATCCCGGGAGCTAAACTTTTTGAGAATTTTTAAGGTGTGTTTAATGTGAATTTTGTTAGGAATCATCCTATATGATGAGGATAAGGAGGATTATTAAGTTTAGGAACTAAGGGCTATTTAATATGATGGGATTATTATAATCTAGATTATACATAAGATTATATTATAATACAAATTTATTATGAATTATAATACTCAAGAGTTTGGGTACCTCTAGATTATTGAGGTGGATTATTGTTGGTTAAATTGAGAAATACACAGTCTTCATTCAAAATTAGGTCTCTTATAGATTATAGAATTATTTGTAATATGGTGTTTTCATTATAATAATCCATCCATAATCTAGCCATTTAGATGCAAATTAGATTATTTTAGCTAATTATTATTTTATTATCACAATGGATTTGAACAAACATTATCTTATTTTATTAGTGGCTTCAAATTAAATTACATCAACATGAGTGAACTATATGAAATTCCACATAACATATATTCTCTCCATTCCAACCGTAAGTTGTTCTGACTTTTCTATCTAGGTGCTACCAAAAGCTATGTACCTAGCTAGAATAGCCAAAATGACTTACATTTTCTAATGGAGCGAGTATCTACTATTGTGTTGTTGTCTCCAATATTATGGATGGACATGGCATGAGATGAGCCACTCTATGTTTTATTTAAAAATTGTAGCAGATAATCTTACTATTACTAATTGGAGACTCCAAGGAAGGCTACATGTTAATTCTGCCTAGATATGCTAGGAAAAAAGATAAATGCTAGAAATTCCTACGTTAATCAAAGACATCCGACCATCAAACCATTTATTAGAGCAATCTATAACTGTTAGATCTAACTTAACTTTCGAAGAAATTACCCACCATTACCATTATAGACAAAAAGTAAAACAAATAGCCTAAATCTTTGCATGCCAACAAAATATGAGTTTTCACATCGACAGGAACAAAATTCATCGGCTGTGGATCTTACCGCCGTCCACTTCCGCCGAGACCAGCGGCGGTCCTACTTCTCCCCGTGACGGCCAGCGGCGAGCCCTCCAGCGACGGCAACAGCATGCACCGCTACCTCCTGGCAGAAGCAAGGAGTCCCTTCATCTCCCGATGGTTTACAAGTACGAAGATCTCTTATCTCACTCAAAATATTAGCCTCGCGTTCTGAACTTTTCTACCTTATTTCTATACCGAATCTCACATGGCACACCTGCGATTGGGAATTTGTATGTGTCAGAAATGATTTGTTTATTGATATGGGATTCAAATCTTAAATAAAAATTAACATTCTTCCTATAGCGCTGTGTCCTGAACTTCGTTGTTGATCCGTAGTATTTTACAGGAACAGGGGCTCTTGATGTTTGTGTATGTGCTAGATGCTTCACCGTATTGGCATCAAGCATGAACATCACGATGCAACATCCCTACTACCCTCATGTCAGTTGATTTTTATTAATAATCAACCAATTTTTTTTCAGTGATATCAAGGTTAACCCTTGAGGACTAATATTTTACTAATATATTAACCAACTACCACTAACCTATTGTATTGGATATGTTTTTATTAATTAACCAATAACCATTCAATATTTTATCCCATGTGGCCATATATTTTTTTTTGACAATGATATTTTAGGATATTTTTTTAGTTGTAACGAGCTGAAAAATGCTAGAAATCTCATGTTAATTAGAAACATCTATCCATCAAATCTATATGGTCTCCCATTTTGAACAGTTTGATCTATTTGATTTTGTAAAAGATTACCTACCTCTATCATTATTTTATCGATAAAAAAAAAAGAAAAAGTCCATTATTTATTATCAGGTAAACCACCAAAGTATTATTACTCATGTCAAATACAATTTATCTAAAGGGTGTCGCATGTTCCTTTGTGTTTCCTCGCAGGCGCCGCCATAAGTTGTCCGTTCGACGAGTGAGGACAGTGATAACTGATAAGATCTCTGACGTGTCTCTGCAAGGCAACGTTAACTGCTGGCTCTGCAAGGCGGATGGGGGACGACGCTATGGCACCAGTGCTGGAGGCCAATAGCTCCGGGGCCACCCCGATTGAAGGTTGACTTGCCTCCTATTTAGTTCCTTTCCGTTTTGAGTTTTGACTTGATTTTATTTAAATCTGCTCCGAGTTCTAAGTTCATATCGTACTCCAAACTATCCATAAAATAATTCTGGTGATATGGCCTTAAGCATTTAGCATGATATTTCCTAAAATTGGGTGAGGAACCTTTCTAATTTAGAGTTGGTACTGAAACAAGTGGGCATGTTTACAGAACAAATGTGTTGGATCCACATAGACTCTGTAAGGTTAAATTTAATTTACATCTACCCACTCTCTTAATTTATTGGTTTATTTATTTGATTTCATCTGTTGGTCGAAGGCTGGCACATGAAGTGGATCCTCTTGACTCTTTCCTGTGATGTAGCATGGAGTTTTATTTTCTAATGTTTTTTTGATGGCATATGCTTCAATTGATTGTCTTTGCTTGAAAAAATTAGAGCTTATAGGTGTGTTTGGCTGCGAGGATTACCATGGACCCGATGGGCCAAACCCAAGTTTCCTATGTGTTTAGTTGTGGGGCAATAGGATGAGCTTGAGCAGGTGTTCGTCGATGCCACTACCATCTACTTCTATGAGCCGATGAGATCGCGATGAGGGGATCTACGTCAAGCAATGAAAGGAGACTGGTGGCATGGAAATTTGAAGGCGCAAGACTACCAGTGCCATGACGTTTGGTGTCCAGTCCACAACGTCAGCATCAATACCGACGCTACCGGTACTACACATTAAAGGTATGACATTCTTGCTAGATCCTACAACTACAATTGAATTTTTCTGCTGCTACGTAAATGATATGATCCTTATTCACTATTAGCTTTATTTTTCATTTAATAATAAATGTGTGTTAATACTTATAATAAGAAACTTTTATTTTCTAGAAAAACTTAAAATATTTAGGTCGGGACATGGTATTATTTCAATATCAATAATAGTAATAAAACAACAACATCTTGAGTGGCATATGGTGCATGCGAAACAACTGTTTATTCTTTTAGTAAAATAAAACATGAGAATGTTGAATCAACGGTATGAAAAGCATTAAAATTTTGAATTGACACATGTACAAAATATTAAACCATCTAAATAAGAAGCTGAACGTTAAAATACAAATTTTCATATGATATCACATAAAGGGATGAAATAAGGGTTTATATACTTTAAATTTATCTATGTTTCAACTTAAATACATATGGGGCTAGAAAAAAAGAATAATCCTAGAAATTATTAATCACAAAACTGCTAAAAATGAAAAAAGATATATCATAAACCGTTAATAAATTCTAAAACATTTTCCTTCAAATTGGTACACTATAATCATCATTGTAAATAGTAGTCATTGTATCTATGCAATTAGTATGCTTAAAATTTGGGTGGGGGGGGGGGGGATCAAAGTTTAGGTTCAAGTTGTCAAACTGCAATTGCAGGTAAACCATCGTAGTTTACCAAATCTTTCAAGTAAATGTATATTGCTGATTCACAAACAAAGAACGATAAGTAAAGAAAAACTATGAATACAGATAAAGGATACCTATTATTTAGAATATTAGTGAAGAGAAAAGATATATATTATATAGTTAGTGTCTCATAATATTCTAACCCGTGCGGGAGCACGGGTTGATGAACTAGTGCCACCTAATCCACGTCCTTTTCAGCCTGGAAAATGCAGTGGTTGGAGTGCCCATTTCCTTGTTATTTCATACGCCACCTAATCCACGTCATTTTCAGCTTAGAAAATGCCGTGGTTGTAGTGTCCGTTTCCTAGAAATAAAATTCGTTTGTTTCCATCCATCACTGACCTCACGGCGTTTTACAAGATGTTTTATAATTTGATATTATCAAATTGATTTTACGTATGGTTACAGCTTTGTCTAGTTCACAGAAGATGCCAACTAATAGACACAAAGGCCGGAGGCAGGCCAAGGAAAAGCATATAAGTGTGCCTCTAGTCTAGCAAGATTCGTCGTGCCGCCTCATGGCCGCTAGTAGCTGTTTGGATATGGGTGGCTTTATTACCTCTCTTCTCCTGTGGGCTACTCTTCTATCTTTCTCTCTCTTTGTAGAGAACAGTAGCTCAAACAAAGCTATTTTTGTAGTGCATTTTCTCATCTGCTATATTTTCACTAGTGAATCCATATATAGCTCAAGTAATTTAGAATACACAATATATATTACGGACATGTCATCCATTTTAAGAATTAGCTTTTTAGTAGACCAACAATGAGTGTTTAATTTTTGAATGATGTCACTGCTCTTGCATCATGATGGCGAAATCCTGTTGCCATAGTGAGTATTAAATAATGATGTAAATCGATTTTTGTTTGAGGCTTCTCTCTTTTATCTACCAAAATCAGTATGCATTATATTCTATTCAAAGTATACAAAGACCTTTCTCCTCCTCCTCCTCGTCATTGTCTGTACATATTTGTGGACGTTGTGTGTAGGCATTAGCGATGATGGGAAGCTATTTTGCCAAACGGCTCCAAAACAGGTAGCTTCACCATGAAAACTGCACATGAAGCCATAGCCAAAAAAAAAAAAAAAAGGGATTTTATAGGTCAAACTGAGCGGCCAAACGGGGCCTATATAATATTGTTTTAATCAACGACATTGACCTTACATCTCTGTACCAAATACACACCTAACCAAGTTCTGTACTCTGAATTTAAGATGAGTAGTGTATTACTTAGATGTTTGGTTCATTGACAGAACATGCCAAGAGGGGTAAAGACAAGAAAGGCCCCAAATGACATTTTATTTTATTACAGGCAAGGATTATTGGGAAACCGAAACTCTAACCCCCACATTATATACCATCATCGACCAGAGGGAGCTGGGTCACACACAACTACGCGAAGTTATTGATACCTGCATCCTTACTTGTGCAACGCATGAAACAGTTACACAAGCAAGCAAGCAATTAACCTTGAGCGAGTGCCATGGAGCTGGTGACTGGAGCCTTGGGCAGCCTAGTCCCCAAGCTCCAGAAGCTCCTCAAGGAGGAGTACAAGCTGCAAACTGGGGTCAAGGATGAAATCCGATCTCTTGAGAAGGAGCTCGAGAGTGCCCACGCCACCCTCCCGCAAGGTGGCCCAGGTGCGCCCGGATCAACTTGATGAGCTCGTGAAGATCTGGGCGCGCAAGGTCGGGGAGGCATCTTACGATATGGAGGACATCCTCGACACCTATCTTGTGCGTGTCGAGGGCAGTCATAAGCCAGACGACAAGGAAAGTTCGCTGAAACGACTTGTTGAGAAGATGGCCAGGCTGTTCACCAAAAGTAAAGACCGCCATAAAATTGCTGGTGCCATTGAGAAGATCAAGAAAAATCTCCAGGAAGTGACAGACCGGCGTGGTAGATTCACCGGCGACAGCATTGTAGCTAAGCCAGCATCATCCCGGACTTTTGATCCTCGCCTTACTGCTATGTACAGAGAAGCATCACAAATCATTGGCATAGACAAGTCAAGCACTGATCTCATATCCATACTTGCGCCCAAGGGGGGTGGCTATCCCAACCAGAAGCTGAAGATTGTTTCTATTGTGGGAGTTGGTGGGCTGGCAAAACTACTCTTGCCAAGGCAGTGTATGATCAGCTTAAATCTCAGTTTGGTTATGGAGCTTTTGTTTCGATTGGCCAAGATCCGGACGTGAAGAAATTGTTAAGAGACATTCTTGTAGAACTCAACAAGGAAAAATACACAGATATAAGATTCACAACGTTTGATGAGAGGCAGCTCATCGACGAACTCCGAGATTTCCTTAAGACAAAGAGGTATTAGTAAGCACCAGATTTTTCTTTTGGGCTAACTTTCGTATTATAGCAAGGTATTAATATTTTTCATAGTTCCTCTATTCTTCGTGTGCTTGAAACCTTCAAATTATTGCTCACGATGATGCCCAAGAGGGATTAGGATTTCGGAGTCTTAGGCCATTAGCACAAGGATCCAAACAGAACTAGCTAATTACAAGTCAGCTAACAACTAACCAGCTAATCAATAGTCCTAGAAAATAATTAGCTTTAGCCCATCCAAACAGGGCCTTAATGCCTATTGGGAACATATTGACTTTATTTTCTAATTGCTATTGCACTTTCGTGTGGATAGATATTTTGTTGTTACTAATGACATCGGAAACAGCAAAATTAGCCCCTTTGGAGAACAAATCTGGAAGTAGAATTATCATAATAATTACTCTGAATTGCTACTCTCTCCGTTTCACAAATCAATTCATTTTATACACGATTTAGCATACCAAAGAGTGATTAATTGGAGTGTATTTTTTCCCTTTTACCCTTATAGCAAGGGCAATGTATATGGACTACATAGTCCATAAAGGTGTGACCCATGTCAGGTGACCATAGTTATTTGTTTTGCCACAATTTGAGTCTATAAGACAGTACCCGCTTGTCAAATTAAAAATACTAAAAGAATTGATTCGTCCCTTCCACCATTGCTACTTTGTTCACTGTGTCACCTGCTTTGTCCGCTCAATCCTCTTCGAGCTATGGTCGTACCCCTCGTCGGAATAGACGGCAAGGCACCTAAAAATGACTCCCCATGACCGAGCGATTAGAGTACCTGCTGCTGCCGACCTCTTCCTTTGCAAGCTAGGTTAGGACGGAGGAAATCTTGTATGTCGGTTTCTTCCTTTGCAGCCGGCCACTTCCTTTGCATGCTCCAAGAGGATGACCCTGGTGCCCCCGAACCAGCTGATCCCCCGGTGGAGCCACTCATCATATGCATTTTTTGTCAAGGTCTAAATAACCTTGTATAGAACTCATTGGTGAAACGAAGGGAGTATTATACAAGGTTATTCTAGACAAAAGAATGAAGGTTGTCAATATATTCTCATTCTCATACGTGCTGACTTAATGTGCTTGAATCCTTCAAATTATTATTCTACTGCTGACGATTTCAAAACCTTGGGGTTAGGTTGGCCTAAATGTTTGACAATAAACCACTGTTTTCTGTAGTATAAGCTCTGCTATGATACAATCAACCCATTTTTAGTTTAACTTCCATAAGTAATAAAGTTTCAGTCTAATGTAAATTTACTGTTTGATTGTAATATGACACTTAGATTAGTCATTGCATACATCCAGGAGGAGTTATTAACTCTATATATTACAATAAATTACCATCTGTTGATTCGTTGGTTGCTGTCCAGTTAGAGACATTTTAGGCCGCCAGCATGTAATTATTTATTCTCTCCATTATTTTTTTCCATGTCACGTTAACTTTGTTTTAAAATCAAACATTACTACTGCTACCATTTATGTCAGGTTCTAGCTACATTGGGCGAACCGACACGTGGATTGGGGAATTGGAGGAGGAAGATGAGGACGGGGACGATGGTGGTGGTGGTGGCGCTTGCGGCGGCGGTGAAGCCGCGCCCGGGCGGCGGCGCGGTGGCGGTGGCGGCGAGGGGGGGGGGGCGCTGGGGAGAGAGAGGAAGAGAGATTGGGATAAAATTTCTTTATTTGCTTGTTTCCCTGAAAGATTACAGACCCCTTACTTATATAGCCTGGCTAGTGGAACTTGTATCTCAAGCAATCTCTCTAAAGGTTTCCTTATAGATTGGAATACCTTTTACAAGCATGTCCTATTTATTTATTTCCTAATAAGGGTCTCCCTTATAAATGAGATATCCCCTTGCACAACAAAACACCTAAAGATAATCCTAGATATTTTCCCTCTTTTTCTCCAAATTAGTTGCCGAAGAATCCGTGGAAGGGAGGGACGGCGGGGGGGCTGCGCAAGGGCCGGGAAGGCGGCGTTGGCGCTCCTTGGGCCTATCGGGCCGTCCTTCTGGGCCCTATTTCCTGGGTCATGACATCTCCCCCCTTCTCCGACCGGCGCGTCCTCGCGCTGGATGAAAGTCCATTCAGTGACACCTGGATGGGGATCGGCGGCCCCTGGAACGATGAGCTCAACCTGCAGCATGAGTCGACCCTGCACCGGGTTCCTGAGGATCATGTTCTCCCTGGTTCGCTTGGGGTCAAACTCCAGGAGATAGTGAAGGTTGCCGATGTAGCCGTGGTAAATGTACCGATGAACAAGACGTCCCCTCGCTGTGGAAGCCGCTCGACGACGGGCTGCCGTGAGGGAGCTCCCTCGAACGCCCACATCGAGGTGCCGATGCACCATGTCGCGTGGGGGGCTCTCTCCAGAACAAGAAACGCCATTGGGTGGAGCGTTGACGAAGAGCGAAGTAGACGCCCGGATGGTGATGTCAGTAGTAGGAGGAGTAGCAGCCAAGTTTAACATCGCACCGTACATGAAGGAGCCGACATCGAACGAGAGGACGAAAGCTGGTGGGCACCCCTCTCTGGATCGTAGGCCGATGTGGACATTGTCGACGGTGAGGAAGAGGCGATCCATCTTTGTCGAGGAAGACGACCCCTGTCTAGGCAGACGTGGTGGCGCCATGGCCATATGCCGCCCAAGAGGATGGCGGTCGGTGCGGCTGAAGTTGGCTCCATCGTGTTAGCTCCCAAGGCGAGGAAGTTTGTCCTGCGAACTCCGCCCTGAAGCAAGGCCTCCAAGAAGTCCGGCAAAGAGTGGAGAGGAAGCGGAAGGTAGAAGCGGCCGTCGAAGAGGAGGAGGCCGTCTTCAAGTGTCCATCTTTGGGCGGCGTCGCCCCGTGGTGGCGCGTCGAGGGCGATGCGGCGTAGGTGCTGATCCTCCAATGTAGCCTGGCGTGGGCTGGACTAAGACTCCGGCGGACGTGTCGTTGAGGTCCAAGGCGGTTGCATGCCTCGAATGTTTCCCAAGCCGAGTCGCAGGCGTACGAATGCCGACGAGATGCGACCTAAGGAGGCCAAGGCCGGGGCGCCCCTACGGCGAGGGGTGAAGCTAAAGTGAACGTGCTCGGGCGGCCCTCATGGTAGTACTGCAGCTCGTGGGTCGCGAAGTCCCACGTCACGCAGCCCGGACTTGCCGGCCAAGGCATGTCAGGATGATGTCGACGTCCTCGCCCGGTGGCATGGCGTAGGCGTCGATGTCGAAGGTGCTAGCGTCGGCGTAGTGGTGCGTCGAAGGTGGCGGCACGGCATGTAGACGTGGCGCCCGGTGCGATGGTGATCGGCACATGCACGGGCCGAGTCCGAGAGGCTGCCGTGGTCACCACGCGGGGTTGATGTAGTTGTGCGTTGCTCCCGAAGTCGACGATGATGTTGACGCCCGTGCACGAGATCATACCGACGAGGTAGAGAGAATGAGTACCATGTACCGGGAGTCGGGGTCCCGGAGGGGACCTTCGGATCAGCTGGCTCCTCTTTGACGTCCGCTAGTGGGGCGTTCGTCGTGTTGTCGGTGTAGTCGTTGAAGATCGCGGATGTCGAAGAGATGCTTGCACTTGTGACCCGTGTGAACGGCTCGTCCACGCTTGAAGCGAGTCCAGCCTTGCGTCGCTCCGTCATCTCCTTCGGTGTCGCCCCGTTTGAACGCCGAAGTCATTGCTGCCGCCGACGGGGGCGCTGGGGGGCGGCCAGGCGGGGCGGGGCGCAGGTGCCCCTGCCCTTTGCCTGTTTTGGCTTGCAGGTGTTGTGGAGGATGGCGAGGCATCGCTCAGACGCCTCGGCGAGACATGGCTGCCTCCATATCTTTGGGGTTCTCGCATCTCGACGTCCGTCTTGAGCGGTTCGCGAGAAGCCTTCCGTGTAGATATGGACTGCTGTTGGTCATCGAGGTTGCCCGCACGAGCCACGTGTGCCGGGAACTGCTCGGTGTACTCATCGACGCTGCTGTCTTCCTCGGCGATGCCCCACCTCACCCGGATTTCGCCGTTCAGCTGGGCCGAAGCGCTCGTTGAGGTATTGAGCAAAGCTTGCCCAATCTATCACTAGTTTCTCCTAGGGACAGCCTCATGTACCATTGTTGTGCTCGCCCCTGTGAGATGATAGGAAGCATACCAGACTTGCTCTGTAGGTGGCGTACCTTGTCCCCTGAAGAATTGCTCACAACGGTTGATCCATGGGAGGGGATCCTCCTTGCCATGGTAGGTAGGGAAGGACAACTTGTGCAGGTGGGGAGCGAGAGCTGCGAAGGTGTCGACGAGAGAGGGAGAGGGGGCGCATGCGCCCCCGATGGCGGCGCCCCGGGCCGTGGCTTTCGGCCCTAAGTAGCCCTTCATCGGGTTCTCCAGATTAGCAAATTTGTGACCTGATCGTCCCGGTTTCTGCTTGCCATCGGTCCACTTCTTGATGAAGTCGCGGGCTGCTGTCTCCAACATCGTCTTCATCGCAATCTCGGCATCATGGAGTTGCTGACGGCGCTTGAGCTCTGCTAGATTGTCGCCTCAGAGGATAGAGAGCTTATCCTCGATCTTGTCCATCCCGATGTTGAATTTGGTGAACTCGTCCCCCAAGTTCTTCAACGACTTCTTCGATTCGGCGTCCATGGTGGTGGGTGGATCGTAGTGGTCTCCGGATACCGGTTGTCGGGTTCGGCTAGATTGGGCCGGAACCGACACATGGATAGGGAATTGGAGGAGGAAGATGAGGACGGGGACGATGGTGGTGGTGGTGGCGTGCGGCGGCGGTGCAGCCGCGCTACGGCGGCGGCGGCGGTCGGGCAGGGGCACGCGGGGAAGAGAGATTGGGATAAAATTTCTTTATTTGCTTGTTGCCCTGAAAGATTATGCAGACCCCTTACTTATATAGCCCCGCTAGTGGGACTTGTATCTCAAGCAATCTCTCTAAAGTTTCCTTATAGATTGGAATACCTTTTACAAGCATTACCTATTTATTTATTTCCTAATAAGGGTCTCCCTTATAAATGAGACATCCCCTTGCACACCAAAACACCTGAAGATAATCCTAGATATTTTCCCTCTTTTTCTCCGTAGTTGCCGAAGAATCCGTGGAAGGGAGGGGACGACCGGGCGCTCCTTGGGCCTATCGGGCCTCCTTCCCGGGCCCTATTTCCCGGGTCATGACAATTTATATAAATCTTTATGGTTTCTTGACATATAGATTATAGATTATGAAATTATTTCTCATAGTGATTTTCAAAGCATGAATCTTATTTCATGAACCTATATAATTTTTTTTGAAATAGATGGTCAACAAAGATAATAACGTATAACACAGTACAAAGCTAATGTGACATGTAAAACAAACAAAGTATGTTAGTGTCTGAGCATGACTTTAATTATTAATTACTCCCGGTGCCAACACACTTATTGCTACAGGGATTAATTGCTATTGCATTTTTGTATGGACATGTATTTTGTAGTTATTGATGGCATATGGGAGCTGCAACCTTTGGAAATAATAAAGTTAGCTCTTGTTGGAAATAATTGTGGAAGTAGAGTAATCATAACTACTCAAAAATTTGAAGTTGCCAAAGATGCTGATGAGATTTACAAGCTAGAACCACTTTCTTATTATAACAGCAGGAAGTTATTTTATACAAGATTATTTGGCGGCAAAGACAAATGTCCAAATAATTATCTTGATGAGTTATCTGATAGAATTCTAAAGAAGTGTGGTGGCGTACCTTTGGCAATCATCACAATGGCAAGCTTTTTTGATGGGAAAATCAAGAAAACAATGGATTGAGGTGTGCAACTCTCCTGGTTTCTTTCAAGTTAAGGATGATAGGCAAATGGAAAATACTATGGATATATTGTCTCTTAGTTACAATGACCTTCCTAGTCATTTGAAGCCTTGTTTGTTGTACCTAAGTGTGTTTTCAGAAGATTATCTTATTCACAAGGCTTCGCTGATATGGAAATGGATAGCTGAAGGTTTTGTTGACAAAAAACCAGGACGTGGGTTATTTGAGGTTGGAGAGGAATACTTCCACGACCTCATTAATAGAAGCATGATCCGGGGGTGGATTCTGGTGTTTGTGGCATCATAGATGATTGTCGTGCTCATGATATGGTTCTTGATCTCATCATCTCCAAGTCACATGAAGAAAACTTTGTCAGTCCTGATGGTACATTATTAGAAAGCCATGCACGTCGGTTAGTCCTCAAATACAAAAAAAATTGGATCTCACTCAGGATACTCATGTGAACTTGCCACAAGTGAGGTCAGTTTTTGTCTAGCAGTGTTCTATTATTAAGTGGGCCTTGCATCCAAGATTAAAAATTCCTCCGTGTGCTAGATTTGGTGATTACTTCAATTCGACCCGAAGAAGATTTAAAAAGCCTTAAGCATATTGGTAATCTACTTCATTTGAGGTACCTTGGGATACGAGGTATATGGGGGTTCCGAGAAGGAATAGGCACGCTGAAGTTTCTACAGACATTGGACTTGAATGCTATAGGAATCCAGGCCAAACTGCCCTATTGTATTGGCATGCTCACACAGTTAGTATGCCTACGTGCTTACGACATTAGGACGCCAGATGGGGTAATAGGGATGTTGACTTCACTAGAGGAACTACAGATAGGAGGACCTCTTGACAATGATGAGTCCAAGAGGCAGTTTGTGAAGGATCTAGGCAACCTGTGTGAACTAAGGGTTCTTAAGATTAATAATACTTGGAATATGGATCACAGCATCCAGAAAGATTTCATGCACTCTCTAGGCAATCTCCAGAAGATGCAGCACCTAACAGTGGGTATGTTCGTTGCTAGTGTTGATATGAATGCCTGGGACGCCATAGTGCCCTCTCAAGATATGCAATGTCTGTTTCTTCCTTTTATCATATTTCCCATGTCACCGTCATGGATTAACTCTGTGCAACTTCCTAGCCTCTCCCACTTGGAGATAGATGTGTTTGCTCTGGATGAGCAGGGTTTCAAAGCACTGGGCGAGTTAGCAGAGCTTTGTTACCTCAGACTGAACACACGTTCAACGACAGCAGCAGTGACTAGTGTCAATACTGAATCAGATGGGTGCTTCCTGAAGTTGAGAACCTTGGTGCTGGGTTTTTCAATGGTGCCGTTTGTAGGAAACGAGGAGAGTGCTTCGTTTACTATCGTCCATATGTCCGGAGGTATGGCCATTGGTAAGAGGAGAAAGAAAGATGACTGCATAGTAGTACCAGCGGTTGTTCTGCCAAATCTCGAGGAGCTTGTGTTTGGTGTAAATGTGGGGCAGTTAATGCAAAGTAGTATCAGCTGTGAGGACCTCGGCTTGAGTGTGCCTCCGTTCGCTTCGCAAAGTCAAGGTAGATTTCTGGTGTTACGGCGCCTATGAGGATGAGGTGGAGAGAGAGGAGGCTGCACTGAGGCACGCAATGGAGGTCCATCCCAACCGCCCCACACTTCAAATTCGATGCACTGATAAGCAACATATGAAGAGGTACGTGCTTTGCTAGTACTTAGATGCATCTATTCGTTGTATGTTCCATCTAATCCACCTTGAACTGCCACCAGTTTTTGTTTTTTAATATACTATAACCAAAAAACAACATTACAGACGATCGGATGATGATGATCCAGTTCAGCCACGGAACAAAGAGGACGAGGAAGAGATCTGGGTTGCAGCTACCAAGCTAGCTCTTGATGGTACGTTCAGTTCTGTTCAGGATAATGGTAGCATCAACTTCACTAATAAACTATTCAAACTGTATTTTCTGCTTCGTCACTTATTTCAGCTGGCCTAATAATTCATTGGTACACAAACACACATATCCTTTGATAGTTTGATTCATTGCTGCAGCGTGCAGATTTAAGAGTACTCCTCTTGACTTCCTTTTGCTCTCTCGCAGATTAGTAGATAAAATAACCATGCTCCCAGATCAGAACTAGCTGAAGCAACAAGATTGGTGATGTAACTGTACAATGCACATCAAATTTACTGGGTTGGAGTTTGATCTCTGTTTAAATAAAAGTGATCACAAGCATAGCTTACTATGCAGGAATGGATGCAGCATAGTTTCTCTGTTTTGATCATAAACTGAAAGCCTTAGATGAGAAAGTTGCATGACTCCCATACATTGCTCTTCATTTCATCTCTGGCTTTATAGGCCCTGTTTAGTTCCTCCAACTCTCTCTCCAAAACTCACTATTCACCTATCACATCAAATCTTTTTACCTCGTGCATGAAGCACTAAATGTAGATAAATAAAAAAAAAACTAATTACATAGTTTTGATGTACACGACGAGATGATTCTTTTGAGTCTAGTTACGTCATGGTAGGATAATATTTACCACAAACAAACTAAACGCGTCTACAAGTATCCGATATGACATTTTTTTCCCAAACTTCACCCATCTAAACACAGCCATAGATGCATGCATGAGAGGAAGAGAGGAAATTAGGTGCTGTTTAGTTGCAGACGTTGGGTCCTGGCGGTAGCTGACGTGGGTGTGGTGCAATGGTTCGGGGTGGTGGAAGAAGGCAACGCCATTCTGAGTCACAAGCAAGCTTCAGAATATTGTCACACAGTTTGGTGGGTGCTTCGCTTTTTGTCAAAGACAATTGACATTAAAGAACAATCTGACGGGGTTGGGTTGGTCGTTGCAATCTCAGCTACATCAGTTTGCTCATGTGTTCTCTGAACCTCTGATTTTTCAAAAAACAGTGACTGGTAGGCTCTGTTTTTGTGTTGCACAGTTGTCCGGTATTTTTTTGCTTCTTATCGTGTATTTCAGCATAGTTTATATGCAAGATGCAGCAGGCCTGTCAGAAATTAAAGCCTTTAGATGAAATAGTTGCATACCCGGTCCAACCTGGGCCACTGGGCTCTGGGCTGTCTCTGAACCCCCCACTGGGCCGACTAACTCTGGGCCACCTCATCCACCTTCTACTGGCCGTCTGCTGGGCCAGATGTGGGCTACCCACTCGTCACCACCAGAACACCGTGCCTTCGTGTGTCGCGCGCACCCGACCATGGTGACCTCATCCTCATGCCGCGCCGCAGCGACCGGCTCACGGCCAGAAGTGTGTTTCGTGACCCGGTGCCTGAGAAAGCAGGCGGATGCTGAACAAGTGGATGCTTAACTCTTCGTTTATTGTGTAGGAGATTGTTGTTCGTCTGGATCGGACTTGTTGCAGCCCAGACTTGTTTCTATTTGTCTTTTCTTCTCCTGGCTCTAATTGTTCTTGTCCAGCTAGTGTGTATTTTGCAAGGAGTTGTCCGGGGGCAGGGAGCTCTGCATATGATTTTTCTATGTTTGTTGTTTTCCTTTCTTCTTCCTCAAACATACAACTGCGACGAATATGACGAGCTGCATTCAGAGCGTGTTCAGCTGCCATGCGTGGCCGAAATATTTTGGGATGGTGGGCCATGCATGCAGGCCGGTAGTGTCCACTTTTCATGCATGGCAAGTAAACAGGTGTCAGGTTCCTGCAAAATTACAATTCTGCCCCCTATGGTTGATTTCTGTAGCTGTGATTTCTCTAGCTGTGGAGGGTATAAATGTCAACCAATTAGGCCAAAACAGTATCATTTCGTAGCTGGCAGCAGCAGGCCGTAAAAATTTGGGATCCGTTCACTTGCCATGCAGGCTGGCAGGCCGAGCAGGCCCAAATAGTTTGGCCTGCATGACAACTGAACACGCTGAAAATGGTGCTGCCACTTTGCCGGGGCAGTGGCCCATGGCAGCAGCACGGCGGTCATTCATCTGCAGGACGACGAATTGGAGAAAGACGCCAGTGCGTGCGCACTAGCGCTGCGCTGGTCGCTGGACCCCAGGCTGATGACTGAACGAGACGAGACGACGACGACTCGAGTCCCGACTCCCGAGGTCTCCCCTGCTTCTCTATTGCACGGTTCGGTTCACGTGTTCTGGATGGTGATCGATCAATGCTGGGCGCCTACCGCCGAGACAATGTAATAACATGAGGTTATTATTAGCAGGGGCGTCAGGGTACTTGCTGTGGCCGTATGGGAAGGAGATACATGCCATGCCCAACCCGCACAAAATAAGTATCAATCAATCAATTTTGCAATGTAATTTTACAATAAAACTACTAAGTGACATAACCAACGTGCCGCACTCCACGTACAATCCCCTATGTTCCTTCCCGTCCGCCATGCTCCGCACTCAAATGCTCGATATTGTATCCGTCACGGCCGATGAGAACGCTATGCAACATTTGACACGTAACTACATGTGTAGGCCGGTGAGCCGTGGGAAAAAGCGCGGCGCGGCGGCAATGAGGCCGGCCAGACGCTATGCAACATTTGACTCGTAACTACTAGTAGTTTCAGAGAAACTACCTATCCAATGAACCCTTTTCTCCTCGTGGGCCCAAATAAAAATTTGTCAAGTAAACAACCTGCGAGCCGCATGAATTTCTTGCAGCCTCCCTCTCCCTCTTACATGTGCCACTAGTAACATAAAAGCACCTAGTCCTGGACACACTGAGGAGACGACGACTGACTCGCGGTTCACGGGATCTCATCGGTTGCTAAAACAATAATTCATGGTGACTGCATGCAGAAGAACGGTGTAGTAGATTCATATATGGCTCCACCACACACGTCTTTCTAGGCCCCCTTGTCGTCCTTGCTTGTCAAGTCGCACTCACGACGAAGCTGGTAAAGTGGCCGTGGTGGAAATAATGGATAGAGTGCATTTTTCATGGACCGGCAAAGCCATGAGACCATACACAGTTGGGCATGCAGCGAGGAGCTGTAAGAGCAACTCTAAGAGAGTTTAAACATAGTTAGAGATAGGCCTGGCACTGGATTAACTTAGAGACATATCCAATGTGCTATTTCCCTTCCTTCCCGTCCGCCATATGCTCCGCACTCAAATGTGTCATCACTGCCGACGAGAACGACTGTGGCATGGTGGGTAGACCCGATCCTGAGGCAATGTGAAGGCCGGTGAACGCGGCGGCGCTGAACGAGGCCAGCCAGCAAGGTATGCCAGAAACTACTAGTAGTAGTAACGTATCCAATGAACCATTTTCTACTAGCGGGCCCGAATAAAAATCCAGCAAGTGTCGATGCTGCGACCTGGATGAATTCTTGCACAGCCTCCCTTCTCACATGTGACACACCACCAGGGTAGTACTAGTACTAACATCAGGCTCCTCGTCCCAGACTAAGAAGATGACGACTGACTCGGTTTCGCCGGGTCTCCTACTGCTCTGCTTGGCTATAGTTGCTGTAACAATAATTCACGGTGAGTACATGTAAATTCATGGCTCCACCAGACACGTCTTTCTAGGCCCCCCTTGTCGTCCGTGAACCCTTATCGTAGGCCCCCCTTAAGCTGGTAAAGTTGCCTACTACGAGCATGTTTAATAGCTTGGCTTATAGCCAAGCCAAGTCATCGAGAGCCAAGTATAAAAGCTAAGTTGTACAATGATCTTGACTCTTCATTTACTATAAATATCATTTTTTATTATATGTAGGACCCACGTATTCATCATATTCATTCTCTCTCTAGTTACTACCATGCACAGGAATGGGTCATGCAGGCGGTGGCGGGCCTGGAAAGAATTGGGAGCTGTGCATGCGCAGCAAGCGCTCGGGGCCGGATGTGTCGCCCAACATCTTCTCTCTCCTCTATTCTCTCCTCCACCTAGATATTTGCTGATGTGTCTTGGCTATAAGCCAAGCTGAGGTGTATTATCGCACCTGCTCTACGACTGCTCACCGTTGTGGCAAATCAGGGCATTCAGTGACGCGCAGGGTTGGCCACTTGGCCTGGGCGGTGGACCCTTATCATAAGCATCTTCCTGATGACTTGTGCGAGTGCCATCGTCCTGGTCATCTGGCAAAGCCATGTGATCACTTCAGCTGGACCCTCATGCATTGCAGTGACGCGCTTCAATTCATAGCTCGGTCCCTTCCCTTTCTTCCTCCTCTAATGTATAATCCGCCAAGTCTGTTACATTGTCTCTACTTAATTTGGCTAAAGCCGAGTAGTTCATGTACACAGAGACACAGAGTTTTTTTTTTTTTTTTTAATGCAGCTCGTGATATTTGTGGTAGTAGTGGCGTTCTGGTGTGTGTAGAGGCATGAACCATTTCACGCGTTCTGGATGGTGACCATTTGAGACAATGCAATAACGTGACGGGAGGTTGTTATTAGCAAGTTAGGTGTGGCCATATGCCACTACCATGCACAAAACAGTTTAAACTTGGTCCAAATTTTTTTACAAAGAGGTCCAAAGTTTATACTAACAATTAAAATATTTTTTTTCGCAAACAACACAGGAGAGCTACACGTTATCTCATTAAGCTAAAAAGAACAGAGTCCATAAGGACCCAAACCCGAGTACAGAGAACACACTCATACCTCCCAAACTGAAACTAAAGACTCGCCACAATGAACAAGAACAACTCACACCTCCCAACTAAAAGTAGAAACTCACCACAAAGAACAAGAAGAACGACCAGCGACCAAAAGGCCTTATCACCAAGGGCCAACAACCTAGGCGTGGCGCGTGAGCTCTCTTACAATACAAAATAAGCATTATTAAAACAAATTTTTCAATGTAATTTTATAATAAAACTAACTACTAGAGACGTATCCAATATGCTGCGAATCCCCAATTTTCCTTCCCGTCCGCCATGCTCTCCTCCGCACTCAAACTCTTCATGTGGCCTGCGTCACAATGAGTTGTTTTGAACAAATTCATTCCTCGACATGCACATGTGAACCGTGCATTGCTTTTGTTACTGCTTGCTAGTACTCCGTTTCACAGAATCATAGTACTCGAGTTTACGTGATTGTCGGTGACGACGTGGAACGCATGCGTGGGGGGAGGGCAAGAACTGGAATATTTTTCCTTTATTTGCTTGTCCCCAAAACATTATACCCTCCTTGTTTATATAGCCCTCCCTATGAGACTTGTATCTCAAGCAATCTCTAAAAAGTTTCCTTATATTTCCGAAATACCTTTTTACAAGCAAACTCTTATTCTTTTTCTAATAGGAGACTTCCTTATAGATTCGAAATATCTCCTTCACACAAAAAAGTCCTAATCCTAATACGATTCGATGATGACGTGGAGAGCGGGAAGGTGGCGGCGGTGGCGCCGGCTGCCACCCTGGCCGCGCGCGCCCGCCTCCCTCGGGGGCCGGCTAGGCCGTCCCTGCCCCCCCCCTCTAGGCTGGCCGAATCGTCTTCGTGACATTTCCCCATCGTTCGATGTGGCGGCGCATCGCCCGCGTCGCCCAACCCACGGTCGGGGCGGCAGAGCTATGGTGAGTGGTGAGGGCGAGGTACGGACCGTAGCGTAGCCATAGCCGACCCATCTTGTCATTGAAGTCATTGACGTTTGAGGCGTCGTCATCGAATGAGAAGTCGAAGCTCAAGTCCCTGAAGAAGACACTGAACTTGTAGCTCATCGGTGGAGGCACCAGGGCCTAGCCACCCTTGCCGACTTCATGATGGAGTTGCTCAGACGGCGGTCATCTCAATCATTTGCCGAGAGGCTGGTGGAGCTGGGATGGAGTCGGTCATCGGAACATAGACCTGAGCGTGTATGTGCTCGCAGAACATGTGACGGTCGATGAAGTTGGCGTAGATGTCGGGCGGAGGAGGCGCCGTAGAGAGGAGGTCGCCGGTTGTCGCCACCTCCGCCCAAGTTGGGGGGGTGCCTGTACTAGGTGCGTCGATCGAGACATTGTCGATGTGCGGGAACTCCCGCCCGTTGTCGCCCGAGAGAAGCACCGTGACATCGTCTAGCTTGACGCTCGGCCGCATCGACATAAGCGGGATGCTTACCGAAAAAGCCCCGCTGCTCTGCAGTGTCGTCGGAAGTTGGAAGCCTACAACAATGCCATGTAGGGGGACCCCTTTCTCTAGGAGGATGTCCCGAAGGAGAGCTAAAGCCGCCGCAACATAGTAGCGGTGGAAGTACCTAACGATGCCACGCGTAGATGGTCCACTCGGGGCGTGGCCGATGGCCGGATGGCGCCGGCTATGATGGCGATCGGCCGGTTCATCGTGGCGCCTGGCGTAGCTCATCGAGGGCGCCCCCCGGCCCTGGTCGTCAAGAGCCTCCATTTGCGGTGCCGCGCGCCGCCGCCGCCACCCTAGCATCTAGCGCCTTGTCGATGTCGATGTCGATGTTGACAACGTTGTCATTGCCGTAGCCGAAGTCGAGGAATTTGGCCACCTCACTAGGTGATGCCTCCGGGGCTTGGGCATCATACTAACGCGCGAGATCGATCACCTCGTGCATCATGCGCGACTCCTCCCAAGTCAAAGCTTGACAAAGTGCGATTGTGGCTGCCGACGAAGAGATGGACGCACGTTGTAGCGGGCTCGGGAGGTCCAAGCGGCGTAGCATACGCTTGGAAAGCATTGATGTAGTCGCCCAGGTCACTATCTTGCTTGGGCGGTGCAATATTTCCCACTCAACCAACTATCTCCTCCTAGACAATCGGTTGAACCAAAGCTCTGCAGCGTCTGCAGATGGAAAGCAGCGTACCGTGCATGAAACTCTAGGTTGATCTCAGGTTGAAGCTCGAAGCACAACCCCATCTTGCTTAGCCAGAGGTCGGGGTCATCACCGCCGTCGTATGTCGCGACCTCCAAACGGATCGTGATTTGAGGAGTGGCGGGGGCGGCGCCATCAGTGGCTCCACATGCGCCGTCTCTGGTGCCTCGGCAGCTGCGGGTGATGGAGTTGAGATGTCGTCCATGGTGATGTCGAGGAAAGTTGGGGTGTTGACTTGATCGATGTTCTTGATGACATCCGGCGGGAGTATGACGAGGTCGATGTCATCGTCAATGGCGTCAACGGGGACGGGGGTCGCGCCCATGGTGGCACCTGGAAGCGCCCCTGGCCAGCGGCGGCGGCCATGGCATGGCCGTCCTCGGACGTCGACGTGGAGCATAGTGGAGGTTGATTGATCTTGGGGTTGGCGTAGACGTGCTCCATGCGATGAAGGCGTTCTTCAATCTCGTCGAAGTGCCCGTTTATCTTGATGAAGTTCTTGTCGAGGAGTTCCTTGAGAGCCATGGAGAAGCTGGTGTTGTCGGAAGTCATCGGTGGTGGGAATCGTCCTAGTCTCTGGATATCATTTTGTCACAACCACGTTGGGGAGGGGTGGTTGATGGGGACGTGATTCCCGATCTTCCGTCGGGTTCAAGATAACTATCGATTTGGTCGGAAGCGACACACCGATCCGCTTCGGATCACAAAGACCCGAACCCCCGCAACCTTAGCACCACGTTTCCTCCGGGTTATCAACCGTGTCACAAGCCAGTTGACCTCGCCAAGAAGGCTAATCCCTGCTGCGAATCGAAGAACACAAGCAAGAACAAGGTAAAATGCAACTCAATTGAAGTGACAATTGCAGATATATGATTAAGCTCACAAGTTGGGGTTCCACAAACCGATGAACGGCGACTGTCGATGGACAGAATGATCTAAGCAAAACCCAAACCCTAATGGAGGCGGCGGCTGCTGATTATAAAGCCAAAGGGGCGTCCAAGGACCCCTTCTCACGTCACTAAGCAACCCTAACACATTACAAGGCCCAAACGGCCCAAAAGACGGCGACACAGCGCCCTGACAGATTCAGGACGTCAACTTGTTTTGACGATTCCCATTGATTCCGACGGAATTTGAGCCTCAAACCAAATCCATTGGTTAGCATATGAAATTATCTTTCCATCCATGTATGGATCGTCCCAAAACGGAGTCCGTATGCGACCTGGGCATCTATTTTACTACTGACTAGTCCAGCAGCCCGAGATGTACTCGAACTCGACGTGGAGTGGGCCTCCAACTTGGCTTGGACGCCTTTGCTGACCCCCTAAGGTGGTGGCCAAGGTGGAGGACGTCCTTGGGCATCCCAAAGATGTTCTCCACGCCCTTGGGGCATACTCCAACTTGGGCCGGGGTCCCAAGAGTGAATATCAAGCCCATGACGACGATGTTGCTTTTCGCAGAAACAGCAACAGATTGTCTTGATGATTCGAAGGCCTTGCTGACGTGATATTGAAGTAGGGCCAGATCTATTTGAAAGCTTATGAAATAATCTTTCCATCAAGTGCTCATTGATCTCGATCGCACTTCGAATGAAAGAGTTATGGCCTTCCCAATGGAGTACTGTCATGCTGCCGACGAACGAAAAGCGTAACTCCGGTGGACTTGCACTTTGAGACCCATTTGTACCTACAATAAAACAATGACACGTACATGTGGAACCAAGTGAATTGTATCAAATTTCACTATGCAAATGTGGGAGCGAGCTCACTTTATCTTTAGCTTTTATGGGCGTATCCATAGGTGTCATGTCCTCATCAGTGGCAGCGACATGACGGCGGGCGGCGGCGGCGGGGGGCTGCTACCATAGGGGGCGCGTGCGCGGGGGGGGGCGATGGCGGTTGGAGCTGAGGGCAAGAGCTAGAATACTTTCCTTTATTTTTTGTCCCCAAAAGATTACATCTTCCTTGTTTGTATAGCCCTCCTATGGGACTTGTATCTCAAGCAATCTCTAAAGTTTTTTTATTTTATTTTTAGAATTCCTTTTACAAGCAAACTCTTATCCTTTTCCTAATAGGAGACTTGCTTATAGATTGGAAATATCTCCTTCACATAAAAAGTCTTAATCCTAATATGATTTGACGTTGATGTGGGAGAGGGGGGTGGAGGTGGCGGCGGCGGCCGCCTTCCTCGCGCGCGCCCCCTCGGGGGCCGCCTTGCCCCCTCCGGGGCTGGCCCACCTCGTAATGCCTACCATGCCAATTTTTCGAGATCTAAACACACCCGTTATTAGGAGGGGGCGTGAGGGTACTTAGTGTGGCCATACCGGTGGAGATACATGCCATGCCACTACCACGCACAAAACATTTTAAAGTTGGACCAAAGTTACATAACATTTACAATAGAAAAAATAAGTTTTATTAAATTAATTTTCCAATGTAATTTTATAATAAAACTAGTTTTTAGTGACATATCCAGTGTGCTGCACTCCACACAATCCCTATTTTCCTTCCCGTCCGCCATGTTCCGCACTCAAATGCTCGATGTGGTATGCGTCACCGCCGACGAGAACGACCGAGGCATGGAAGGTAGGCACCGTCATGAGGCAATATGTAGGGAGGTGAGCTGCGCCAAGAGCGCGGCAGCGATGAGCCCGGCCAGCAAGGCTATGCAATATTTAATTTTGCCAAGTGAATGCATGTAGTAGATGGAAAGTTATACGGTGAAGAAGTCGTAACGATAAACCTATCCCATAAACTACTAGTTCAAAGAAACTGCACTATCCAATGAGCCATTTCCTCCTAGTAAGTCCAAATAAAAATCCAGCAAGTGCAGAAGCTATGAACGGGATGAATTTCTTGCCACACCACCGTGAGAGTACTTGTAGTAGAATCAGGCTCCTCGTGCTAACGACTGACTCGGTTCACGGGGTCTCCTCATGCTTGGCTGGTTGCTAACACAATAATCCGTGGTGAGTGAATACTACGATAATGGATAGTACATGCACAGCTGGTTGGCCGGTGCAAGGCTGTAGGGCAGCAGCACGCCGGCTCCCAGCTCAGTATTTGAACAGGGAGATGGCACTATGCCCACTAGCGCTGGTCGGACCCTCATCATGGGCATCTTCCTGATGACTTTGATGAGTGCGAGTGCCGTTGGTCATCTGGCAAAAGCCATGTGATCCTGAGAACGCAAGGACTCTCATGCAGTGGCGCGCTTGAATTCCTGAGAACCCAAGGACTTGCTTGCCACATGGCCGGCGCAGGGGCACACAGGGAGGCAGCAGCTCTGGCTGGCTCAATAATTCATCTGGCGCTGGTGGCTGGACCATCATAGGCATCTTCCTTGACGAGTGCCTGCCCTGCACCCTTCTTTTTTTTTTTTTTCAAGAGCACGACGAGTGCCTGCCCTGATCACCACCCTTTCTGGATCCTACACGAGTGATTACATTGGAACAATTTCAAGAAAGAAATATAAGATTTGGCGATTGTCATGTCAAGCTCCATGGCGGTGAGAAGTTTGGCTTGCTCTCCTAGCTCTGCTTTCTTCGCTCCTCTCCTACCAAGCAAGGTGACAGCCATCCATCTTCTCCTCGCCCGCAAGTGCGAAATCTCTCTTGCTCTTCAACCTCACCAATCTTCCATCCTGGCGTTGGCATGGATCTTGTGGCCGGGCCAGTGGGCAGCATCGTCACTAAGCTCGGCGAACTCCTGCAAGGGGAGTACAAGCTGCAAAAGGGCCTGCCGGAGCAAATCGAGTATCTGAAAAATGAGCTCGAGAGTGCGCACACGGCTCTCTGCAAGGTGGGCGAGACGCCGCCGGAGCATCTGGATCCACAGGTCCGTCTGTGGGCTGGCGACGTCAGAGAGGCGTCCTACAACATGGAGGACATCCTCGACGCCTTCCTCGTCGATGTCATGGATGGGCCCGCCCCTGCCGAGACTAAAAGCAAGAAAGACTTGCTTAAAAGTCTCACCAAGAAGATGGCCAACCTGTTGAAGAAAACAAAAGCACGCCACGACATCGCCAGTACGATCGAGGACATGAAGAAACGACTCCAGGAGGTGTCGGACCGCCGTGACAGGTACTCCATACCGGTTGCAGTGGCTGCACCGGCCACCAAACCGGATACGCGCCTTGTGGACATGCACAAAGAGGCAGCACAGACCATGGGCCATGGAGATAGCCATTGGCGTCCCACAGCCATGGAGATGTTAGCCTCCAGCAGCAACCAGACCAAGGTTGTTTCTGTCGTCGGAGCAGGTGGTCTGGGCAAGACCACTCTTGCCAAAGCGGTTTACGACGAGTTGAGTCCGAGATATGATTGTCGAGCCTTTGTTTCGATTGGCCGCAATCCTGACCTACTGCAAGTCTTCAGCAGCATCTTCTTCAGCCTTGACCGAAATATGTATCAGGCCATTCAAGGAATGAAGGACCTACAAGTGCTCATTGTCGAACTCCGAAAATTCCTTGAAGACAAGAGGTGCGTATGCATTAATCAGTAGTCATCTTATCACCATATATACTAGTACTGTGTGCATATATACTGCATACTATTTGGGAGCATACATATGTTTACCATTTAATTAGTAGTGGTACAGATCTGAATAAGTTTGTTATGGTTTTTGTTAGGAATCAAAGCTGCAGTTGTCGCACAATATAATACAAATTTGAAGAAGTTTCAATGCAGACATTGTTAATCTTGGGAGTATAGAGTTCTTAAAACTTTGAACATCCACAAAGTTCCACTAGTATGTGAGTAGTATACTACAGACGTTAGGTACTCCATCGTTATTGATTTTTTAGATAACGGAATTACATTCCGGCCTCTGCGTAACGCACACAGCCCAAAACCTCTACGTGACCACACACAACCAAACTTATTACAAAATCTAAGAATAAAAAGAAACTTTAGTACATGAAGATACGCGTACTAAACATCAACTGGGGTCCATAGCGTCGAAGAATTGAGATCTATAGACACCCCACCTCAGCGCGCCCGACGAGAAGGCAAAATGATGTTGCCTTCCAAACATCCCGCACTGCAGCTGGCAATAGATATGTTGCCGACTCTGTGGGATACCGGGTCGCCATGGTGCATCGCGACGCTGAATGGTCGCCATTGGAGAAGCACCTGTGAAAGAGAGGCCGTTGCTCACTGTTAGAATGTGTGAGCAACGGCCGCCGTCGGCGAAGACGGGAAGTCGCAACTAGATCTGCGACCCCATCCTCTCCTCTTTGACCTCCACCTTGGGCACCCCTACCTGCAGCTTATGCGTGAGCGACGTGAGGTGTTGCCGTCGACATCGGATATGCTGGCGGTGTGAGATCCGAATCCGGCCATGGAGGCAACGGATACGACTAATGACCCGCGCCTTGGGCAGTGACCAAAGCACACCGCCGCCCACCCGGATAAGGAAGCCCATGATCCGGAGCAGCGCACCGCGCCGCCCGCCCGGACCGAGTCCTCGATGCCGAGGCGCCACCCGAGACGTCGTAGAAAATGAGCGCGATCGGGGCAGCACCATCAGCCGCCGAGGCCGCGGATGTGGCGACTGGGGGATCGGCGTCGACGGCGGACGCGCCGCGCCGGGCATCGGGTCAATGGTGGCGGCGCGACGCTGGTGGTGAGTCGCTGGCGCTCGCGCGGCGAAGCGGGATCGCGCCACGCGGGCGTCGGGGTGCGGGATCCGCGCGGGCGAAGTCGACCGTCGGGGGCAGGATCACGCCGCGTGGGCGGTCGGATCGCGGGCACGGGCGGTCGGCCGTCGGGGTGCGGGATCACGCCGGGAGTTGGATCGCGGGCGCGGGCGACGGGGATCACAGCGCATGGGCGGCGATCTTCGGCGGCCGCGGGTTGGCGAGCAGCACGGCGCGAGGGGCGGCGTGCAGGCCGGCCCGTACCCAGCTCTATCGGCATCAACGAGGCGAGAGATGGAGGTCGATGGATGACCTGGTAGGAGGAGGTGGCCGTCTTAGAAGAGGAACGACGCGGGGAAGTCGCTCCTGCGGACCGACGCGTGGCTGCCATGGAGGTCGAGCAGCCACAGGGGAGGACCAAAGCGCCGGCGAGCAAGAGCCACCGTGCCCTGGCCCTACCCGCCATGCACTCCGGCCACACCAGACCTCATCCACGCATGCAGATCCGCAATATACTGATCGCCTCCCGAGAGAGCCCTCCTCAAGAGTGGTGGCAGCGGCGATCCACTCCATCGTTATTGATGGGCAAATATAAAGTGGACATCATGCCGCTCTTTTTTGTCTTTATAGATGATAAATGATCAAAAGGTTTACTAACTCTGTCTATTAATTTGTACTGTCTTCTCATTAGGTACTTCATCGTTATTGATGATGTATGGGATTTAGAGTCTTGGAAAGCAATAAGATCAGCTTTGGATAGGAAGAGTAGCGGAAGCAGAATAATCAAAACTACTCGTAATCAAGAAGTTGCCTGCAGCGATGAAGTTTATTACCAGCTTGATCCACTTACACATGACAACTCAAAGAAGCTATTTTATATGAGGCTATTTGGTGGTGAAGACAAATGTCCTGCTAATCATCCAGAAGAGGCATCTAAAAAAATTCTAGACAAATGTGGTGGTGTGCCATTAGCTATCATCACAATGGCTAGCTTGTTGGTGGGCAAATCAAGACATGATTGGTTTGAAGTGTGCAACTCTCTTGGTTTCTATCATGGCAGAGGCAACAAGCAAGTAGTAGATGATACTCAGTGGATATTGTCCCTTAGCGACTATGATCTGCCTTCTCATCTGAAGACGTGCTTATTGTATCTTAGTGTATATCCACGAAGACTATGAGATTGAGAAAGATTCTTTGATATGGAAGTGGGTAGCTGAAGGTTTTATAGAGAGGAGAACAGGAACAAGCCTGTTTCAGCAGGGAGAGGAATGCTTCCATCAACTCATAAACAGGAGCATGATCCAAGGGGTGGAGTTAGAAGCGGATGGCATCATAGATGGTTGTCGTGTTCATGACATGGTCCTTGATCTTATCCGTGGTCTAGCGGCGAAGAAAACTTCATCACAATCTCAAATGATGGTGGAGGAACATCATCACGACTCAAGGTGCGCCCGGTTAGCTCACTAGAACAGGATACTATTGTGGGATCAGTCTCATCCGGACAGTCATAGGGACATGGCACAACTGAGGTCAATGGTTGCCCATGGGTGTTATATCTTTGGTTGGGTGTTGCATCCGAGCCTAAAACTCTTAGGTGTGCTAGCATTAGAGAGTTGTGAATTATTTGATGAATCTGGGAATGACTGGAATGGGATTGAGCATCTTGGAAAACTAGTTCATTTGAGGTACCTTGGGCTACGAGGTACAGAGGTCCGAGAGCTCCCGGAGGCGATAGGAGCTCTAAAGCTTCTATAAGGTTAGCCTGCTAACACGGCTGGTCTGCCTACGATGTGACAGTTGGACAAGGGTGCCGGATGGGTTCCTCTAGAAGGTGACGTCACTGGAGGAGCTAAGGATGGGCGTTTGCGAGTTGTCTTTTGAGTCCTAGAGGCAATTTGTCAAGGAGGTGGGCAACCTGAGCTTGCTGAGGGTGCTCCGTGTGGATGGTGTGGACACGCTGGATGAGAGCATGCAGGCAGGACTTTCAAAGTCACTAGGCAATCTGAAGGAGCTCCAACATCTGGGCTTGGATTGGGATGAATTATTTGAAAGTAACGATGCCTCTACAGAGTGGGACAAAGTCGTGCTTTCGGAACACCTCAAGTATCTGCGTATAAGAGGCATCGGATTCCCTTGTCTGCCATCATTCATAAATCCCACGCTTCTCCCTAACCTTTCCTACTTGTTGTTGGTTGTGCATGATATGGACGAGGCAGGTCTGATAGCCTTGGGTGGGCTGCCAGAACTCTATTACCTCCGTATTGGTGCCCATGATTTGATGGGACGCCTGCTTCACATAAGCCGGCTACGGTAATTAATATTAGTGCCCATGATAACTTCTTCCCCAAGTTGAGACGCCTCATATTGGAAGGCTGGATGGTCCAGTTGGCGACCAACGGTGACTGGACTAGTGCTTCGTTGAGCATGTGGAGGGGAGGCCAGGATGCTATGGTATTTGATTCCAAAGCAGAGGATGGGGACTGCAGCAGCAGAGGAGCACGGGCCCCTGTTGTTGTGATGCCAAACCTCCATGTGCTCGAGTTCGAGGTCCCAGTCAGGGATTTGTACACGTATGGACAGGCTACCCGTGACAATCTTGGCTTGGACTTCGAGTGCCTCCCATCACTACGCACTGTGACGGCAGTTCTCGACTGTGAGGATGCCTTGGTTGATGACGTGAACAAGACAGAGGCTGAGCTCAGGCGCCAGGCACAACACCGTCCCAATGGCACAATCAATACCTAGCGACAATGAATATGTACGTACGAACCAGCTGCTTAACTTGTTTTTTATTCATAACCACACATTCCATTTCCAGATCCACTAACTATATTAATTATTATTATACGCAGGAAGAAGAGGGCAATGAGGTAATCGACGAGGACTCAGAAGCCTCGGTGTCTAAAACACATGTGGAGGAGCCACAACACTAGTCATCGTATCAATAATTCCATCACTATATACAATCAGGGCCAGGGAAGTGACCATCCTGAGCATCCTAATATGATCTTTGTTCATGGAGAAATTGGCCTCGGCTTGTGAGTCCTGCGTTTCGCTTTTGTCGACTCAGGTGTATTGTATGTCTTGTTGTGGGTCTACAACATTTATATCACAACTCTGTTTTCAGTCGAGAAATAAAGTAGGTAGACATGCATTTGTGTGCCTTCAGAAACCCTGTAATAAGGAGAACAATTGTTTTCAAGTCGTTGCTGTCGTCTGTGTGTAATCTCAAAATCATAGGATGCAGAACATTGTGTTATCAATTATCCATTTTCAACACTTGTCAGATATTTTGTTGACACGTGATCAGGTTCCTTTGTTTTCTTTATTTTGTTTATCTAAAGGATGTGCATAGTTTTCTTGCTGATTGTACGTGGTACAAGCCAGTTCCTTTTTTTCTGTGTTCGGTGCATTCATTTTTGCAGCTATGCTACAAATAACAGTTTTTTCTCGCTTTGTTAAGACAAGCGAGAAATGGATCAGTGGAAACAGTAACTAACTTTCGTGCTCGCCACAGGAGCAAAAGAGCACCACCAGATCAATTCGCGCCTTCTGCGTGATAACTGTAAGTTCTTAAGCCTAGGCGTCATCGACAAAACAATAACGGTAAGTGAGTCAACGGTAAAGGAAAAGACAGTAATCTGCTTGATTATGTTAATCGCCTGAAGTGTGGACCAACTTTTGCCAAAAAAATCGGATTTTCCAGATAAATTTTGGTAGAAAAGACAGATCATCATTGAGTCAGCTCTTCAAATATTTTTGCAGCGAAAATAATATATCCGTGTCGCTCGGTTCGGCTCGTCGCAGCGCTCGCCGCCACGGCCAGGTGACTAAAACAATGCCGTGTGGCCTCAGCCACTACCTACATTTCCACCGTGCCTCATGCTGTGCTGTAAGACTGCACGCCAAAGGAGATCCGTCCATGCTCTGGGTCTTTGTGGCTCCGTTTGGCTTGCTCAAAGTTTCTGTTTACAGTGTCCTTAGCCTTTCTGTGATATTTTCTCTGGTTGGAAGATCCGTCCATCTCTTCCCGAGATGCTGGCTTGCTAGTACATTGTTTTTTCTGGAATTGCCATATTGTACCATGTACGTGCAACTAAGTTAGTTTATGCCATATCCAACACTGAAGAGGGACACACATGTGCTGTCAGCGTCTTTATTTCTTAATTTCTGATTGAAAAAGAATCTCATGTTTTTAGCATAGGAGTATTACTGTTTCTTTGGTCCGTTTCGACAGCAACATATATAACAGTTTGTTCGACCATGGTGAGTCCGCAACATGAGCAAGAAATGAAGCGAACAGACTAATTAATGCCACAATGTGTTTGCAATGTCTGAGGAAGAGCGATATGCTCCAACTTCTCTCTCGGCATTAGTCTCTCTCCCTCCCAACATGCACAAGCTTGAAATTTGAATAGGCTGCTAGCTCATGGTGGCATTCCTCTAGCTGGAAACTATGGGCACCGCATCTCTTTTTTTTTTCTGCTTCTTCCCTAAATGTTGTAAGCCAGGACTCTTGCTCGGCCTAGAAAAGAATTTGTTGGGCCCAACAAAGTAGCAGCTGCAGCAGCAGCAGCAGCAATATGAGCCTGTTTGGCACGGCTAGCTTCACTATTAAAGCTATTTTTTAAAGTTTCAGCTGTCCTAACAACTTCATCAATAAAGGTAAAGCTGTTTTTTCAATCTGTTTGGCAAAACAGCTCATGATTAGAGGCAAAAAAAAGAAAGAAAGAAATGACTATAATACCCCCTCGTTTTCCATTCCACCTTTTTTTTTCCCCATGTTTTTCATCTGCCCATCCTTTTCCTCCGTGAGTCACGGAACCGAACCCTGCTAGCGCCGCCAAGCATGCCCATCCTGTTCCAGATCACGCGGCGACCAAATCGATCATGAGGTAGTCGACTACAGGATCTCAAACCCCCAATTCAGCAGCTCACTGAAACAGGGTCGGCCAGAGGAGCAAACCAATCTGATTGCGACGAAATGCATAATCGAAGCAGAGTGAGCATAGAATCGAAGTATCTGATACAAGGCAAGAGTTTTCTCCCGTTAAGTATTACAGCTACGGAATAGGCCTAATACACACTACAGTGGCACTGGGCCCAAGTAAGAGTGTACTCCCGGCACGACCCCATCTCTCTCCGTGCCAATGCCTCCATCCATTGCCGGACCCGGTAAAATAGAAGATCAAGTTTGGTGTCATGGTGTAAGGATTGAAACGGGGTGGGTTCGGATTGGATGGACTCTTAGGGCACCCATAACCGATACCCGAACTGAAAACCCAAACATGCCCCAAAGACCAGTTCAGGAGAAAATCCACCCCTAAAAACCAAAACCCGCGGATACCCGAAACCTAACAGATTATCCGAAACCAAAAACAACAGGACAAATCGCCTTTACACCTTGTTAGATGACAGGATATGTTTAGACATAGAATATGACCAAGATGTACATTGTAAGGTTGCATGTAATCACTTGACCATATGTAAGGCCATACTTGGCCGTAGTCCTAGGAGTGGAGATCATCCACTACATGTGTAATATCTATTCTTGTAAACGCCACACTAGGGGCAACTCCTAGTGTATAAACATGTAACCGAGAGATGCCAATCTCGTTTGACCACTTTAACATGGTACCAAGAGCCTAATTCCCAACGGACTCGATACAAACTCCCACCAAAGTCTTTCCTACCAGCGCCAATCCATGGCACAATCATCCTCACACCCCCCCCCCCCCCCAACACTCCCTACATGCTTGGGTTTGTTCGATAACGGAGAAACTTGGCTGCAATGATCATGTCTTGTGGCGTGCTTAGGTTGAATTGGCCATCAAGGGCGCTCAACTCGTCTGGTTCATCAAGGCATCTGCCAAGCCGCCACCTGAGTTTCTTGAAGTCGATGAGAAGGAAAATAAGGAAGGGAAGACTGTTGATCCATTGCCCAATCCGGCATATGAGGATTGGATAGCAAAGGACCAAACTGTCCTGAGCTATCTATTTGGCTCCCTCGGCAAGGAGATTTTCTTGCAGGTTGCATCCGCAAAGACGTCGGCTGAACACCGGGCCAAAGATCGAGGGGGTGAGCTCTGTCAATCCCGCGGCGCGTCGCGATCACCACGCGCATGAAGATGTAGGGACTTGCCGAGGAGATGGCTTCAGCAGGCCGGAGACTAGAGGACGAGGAGATGGTGTCGTACATTCTCAGCGGCCTCGACATGGACTACAACCTCGTCGTCACCTCCGTCGCCCGCCGGACAGAGCCCATC
The DNA here is from genome assembly GCA_015847255.1 of Hyparrhenia diplandra. Lineage (NCBI taxonomy): Eukaryota > Viridiplantae > Streptophyta > Magnoliopsida > Poales > Poaceae > Hyparrhenia > Hyparrhenia diplandra. The sequence continues at coordinate 636,943 of JADLZK010005545.1, forward strand.
GGGTCTCGGTGAGCTTTACACACAGCTGCTTAGTTTTGAGTGGCGCATGGAGCTGCAAGGCCGAGGATCCACTCCCTCCGCTAACATGGAGGCCAAGAATGGCCGTGGAGGAGGGAACCAGTGCAACCCGTGCAATCGTGGTGAAGGCGGTGGCCATGGCACTGGATGCCGCAGTGGTCACGGTGGAGGCGGCCGCAGCAATTACCAGCCTGGTGTGATCTGCTAATTGTGAGGTAGAGAGGGGCACCACGTCGTTATTTGTTACAAGCGGTTCGATCATTCTTTCACCGGTTCACCACCACAGAAAAGTGTGTCATCGGTGGTAACATCATCTTATGGAGTTGACACTAATTGGTATGTCGATTCCAGTGCTACTGATCATGTGACAGGAGAACTCGAGAGACTCATAGTTTGTGACAAGTATGGAGGCCATGAACAAGTTCACTACACAAGAGGTGCAGGTATGGAGATTGATCATGTTGGTTCTAGTATTTTGCGCACCCCTTCTAGTAACATTCACCTTCAAAACATTCTTCATGTTCCTCAAGCTAGCAAAAGCCTATTATCTGTTCATCGTCTTGCTCGTGACAATAACGCCTTTCTTGAATTTCATCGACACAAATTTCTTTATCAAGGAACAGAGCACAAAGAAGGTCATCTTCAAAGGTAGATGTGAGGGTGGTCTGTACCCACTGAAGCCCAGCTCACCCGAGCAAAATGAAGAGGTGCTTGCTGCCATCAAACCATCCTCTACTCTGTGGCATCATTGGTTGGGTCGTGCCTCCTCTCCTGTCATTCAACAGATTCTCAGTCGCCATAAGCTTCCATTTGTCTTAGACTCAAATAAAAATTCAATTTGTAATGCTTGTCAAATGGGAAAAAGTCATCAATTGCCCTAGCCCAAATCCACTAGCGTGTCTACTAGGCCTCTGGAACTTATTTTTTCAGATGTTTGGGGTCCTGCCCCCTCATCAATTGGTCGCTTTTCATATTATGTCAGCTTCATTGATGACTTCAGTAAATTTACTAAAGCCCACAAAGCCACCAAAGCCACAACTTGAGGTGCGTAGGTGGTAGGAGGCCTTATCTCATTGCTTACCGAGGGACCAAGGTTTTTCATCCAAAGCCACATAGGAGGTAGGAGGCCTCTTGTGTCAATGCCTCCAACAAGGAGCGTAACTCCAAAGGCCTCAGCACTGCCAGTAATTATAATTCCACGAAGCAGGGCTAGCCTTTCACCTAAAAGTTGTATTCCAAAACAACTTCATTTGGGAAGCCGAGCTGTGCCAAACAGGGCAGAATCACAAACGAATGCCTGCCAGCTGCAGCATAGGTCTAGCCGTTCAATCACTTCTCCTTGTTCGTGGGAAGTCGTTTCCTTGCATGATTGCATGATTGCATCGACCATCTAGAAGAATATGAATTGGTCCTGCATGTAGAGTATTTTTATCCATAGCACCGGCTGATTGCTTGTCAAGTCACCATATAGGAATATATTGGAAACCTTGCTCAGCCAATCACCTGCTTGCATTTGTTGCAGTGCTTTGCTTGTACTAGGAATTCAGTAGCAATAGGAAAAACAAAGAGTGACGACGCATATATATATACGAATGATGACAATCGAGGGAGGAAACTTCAGATACATACATATATACATTGTCTGTGGATTTGAATTATTTGACCCAAATTCCACGTGTCATCGCCAGCCACAACTACAAGGGCCTCACCATTCCCACGTGGCCACGTACAACAGAACAAAACAGCAGCAGTTCGATCATATGAGGCATGGCCTGGGCCCAGTTTTCTGTCCTGCTGTAAGTTCGAGTCAGGTTCAGCCCAATTGTTTATGCGGGTCTTCCCTGAAGCATCTCCGCACAACCCCACTCGAGCACGCAAACTCCTGCACCATTCCTCAATCCCATCTGCTCAGGAATTCCACCCTCTCGCCTACAGTCCCCAGGAAACCTTTTCTAAAAACAGTCCCCAGGAAACCTTGGTGAGTTGCAGATCTTTTAATTTCGCATGCATAGAACAATCGATGTTTACTTTTCATTAGTTCGATTGGATTTTTTTCCATTTTGTTTGTCCCATTCTGATTCGTTGCTTTTTCTTCTTCTGCCGCTTCTATTTTTCTTCGTCAATCTGTGGATGAAAGCTGCGTCTGCGATCTAATCAGTGCGACTCTTTTCTGATCTCTAGATCCTCATTCACATGTGCTTCGGAAATTTCAGTACTCAGTTGCGACCTTGGCAGCCATGGATTTCTCCACAGGGCCGCTGGGCACCCTGCTTTCTTAACTCGGCCAGCTGCTCCAGGATGAGTACAACCTTTAGAAGGGAGTGAAGAAGGACATCGAGTTCATCACGAGAGAGCTGGCAAGTATGCATGCCGCCCTCCGCGATCTTGGAGAGGTGCCAAAGGATCAGCTCAAAGAAGTAGTGAAGATCTGGGCTCGGGATGTGAGGGAGCTTTCCTACGACATGGAGGACATCGTGGACACATTCATGATGCATTTCCAGGGCTATGCGACCCCCAGCAAAAGGAGCGTTAAAAGGTTCATCAAGAAGATGACAAGTATTGTGAGCAAGGCCACAACTCGCCATGTGATCGGTCAAGAGATTAAGGATATAAAGGAGCGTGTCAAGGATGTGACCGAGCTTCGTGACAGGTCAGGGGCAGAACATCACAGACTTTTTTTTTGACGCGAACATCACAGACTTTGCATTTGAATTTGAACACAATTTTATCTTATTTGCCTGTTTGCTCTGGTTTTTTTATCATTTTACACAGGTACAAGGTTGATGCTATTACTCCTACCAAAACCTCAATTGACACTCGCATAATGTCTCTGTACACTGAAGTGGCTAGCCTTGTGGGCATTAATGGGCCAAGGGAAGAGCTGATCTCAAAATTGACAAAGGAAGATGGTGGCATGACATCCTCAGAACAAAGGATAATCTCTATCGTTGGCATTGGAGGACTAGGAAAATGACACTTGCTAAAGCAGTTCACGACAAGGTTAAACCACAATTCAATTGCACGGCTTTTGTTTCGGTGTCCCGCGATCCTGACATCACAAAAGTTTTTCAAGGACGTGCTTTATGAGCTTGACAAGATAGAGTACAAGAACATTCACAACACCATGTTGGGCCAACAGCAACTAATTGATCTTGTCCAGGATTTTCTCACACATCAGAGGTATGTGCCATCTTGTGCTTGTTCAAATAATCTCGCACTATATGTGTTTATCGCTTGGAAACCTATGAAGATTATTTCAAACACGTGTATCAACAGTAGAATTCTAGGTTAATAATAGGTTACAGACAATGAGCAAAGTGTGGCGTCTTACCATGGTAAAAATGCCAAACAATTTTGAACTTTATCCTATTCAAATTTTCACTTGAAAGAATACACAACTGTGGGCACACAAGTATCAGCGTTCATTTGTCTTCCCCGTACTCCACATAGTGGAACCAGTGTTTTTGCTGGTAATGCCTTCATTTAAATTTGACCCATTCCAACCTTTTAGTTGAGCCCTGTTTACATCCTCTATCTAATGTTTACTAGCACTTCTTTTGGGTGGCCAGTTAAGAACCTGTTTTAAGAACTTGTTACCACAGATGCAGCAAATTTTGAGCTATATATTAATTGGACTAATAGCTACAGTGTTTTGGATCCATTAATGCTAATTTTCACTGCTAACAATAATTAGTTCTAATGTATCTAAACAATCCTTAATAGCTATCAATTCCATGACTAAATTACCTACCTTGTGTTCAGGAAAAACGTAACCTTTGCCACATGTGCAAATGCAGAGAAGCTGCCATAACTAATTGCCTTGCTGCCGGCTTCAATATTATATCCTATCTATATAGCCAAATGAATAACTGAGTAGCTAGATTGCTAGCAAAAGATAGAATTTACACAACTGTGGTGAAATTTTCCTAAACAAAACCAACACTTATACCAATCGCTGCTGCCATATCATCCGTGTACATACCATTCTAACAGGCTTGTTCTGTATTTTGGTGTTCATGGGAGAAATCTGAAAAACAAAGAAAAGGGTAAGAGTGGAGTTATTTCTATGCGTAATATAACTTTGCCAAGCAAACTCTTACTCCCTCCGTTCCAAATTATAAGTCGTTTTGACTTTTTTGGTTCATCCATTTAGTTAGGCATCTAGATATAATAATATGTCCAGATACACAACTAAATGGATGAACCAAAAAGTCAAAGCAACTTATAATTTGGAACGGATGGAGTACTTAGCTAAGCAATTTTTCTTTGGAATATGCTTGTATTACAAATCATTTGTAACTATAATTTAGATGATGCTAAATTGCCACATACATATAGGTACCTCATTGTTATAGATGATTTATGGTATAGAGAACCGTGGGAGATAATAAGATGTGCTCTACCAGAGAATGGCCTTAGAAGCAGAGTAATCACAACAACCCGATTAATTGATGTTGCTGAGCATGTTGGCGGTTGCTACAAGCTGAAACCTCTTTCTCACCATAACTCTAAAATGTTATTCTATGGACGGATATTTGGCTCGAAAGCAACTGTCCTAAACAGTTTTGTGATTTATCTCAAAAAATTTTTGAAGAAATGTGGAGGTGTTCCATTAGCAATTCTTACAATATCTTGCTTGCTGGCTAACAATCAAAGTAATATAAACGTGTGGTATAACGTGTGTGAGTCAGTTGGTAATGGACTAGCAAACAATCCTAGCATTGATAGTATGAGGAAGATATTGCTACTCAGCTATTATGATCGACTCGAATTTAAAGACATGTTTGTTGTACCTAAGTATATTTCACGAAGATTATGTCATTGTGCGGGATCGGTTGATTCCGAGGTGGATAGCTGAAGGATTTATCCAACAAGGGGATGGAAGGCAAGGCTTACTTGAAATTGGAGAGAGTTACTTCAACGAGCTTTTAAATAGAAGCCCTGATCCACCCGGCCAGACATGGATGAGGATGAGGTGTATCCTTTTTCTTGTCGGGTACATGATATGGTGCTTGATCTTATTTGTTCCTTGTCAAGAGAAGAATGTTTTGCTACCACATTAACTGGTGATTCCAAGCAAACCACATCTTCGAGGAAAGCAATGTTATGGGCTATCTATCCAGAATACTACTTTGCCTACCAGCTACATGTCAAAATTGAGGTCGCTTACTATCGGAAGTTACACTTTAATTAACACTATGCGACCCGTTTCATGCTGTTATCTTCTATGAGTATTGGATCTCCAAGATTGCAATCTTAGTAATCATCAAAGTCTAGAGTTTATCGGTAAATTATTTCACCTGAGGTATCTAAGTCTAGCAGAATCTTTTGGATATCCGACGAGGTCCCAACAGAGATAGGGAAGCTACAGTTTTTGCAGACATTTGACTTCACTAGAACTGGTATAAAAGAAGTGCCATTGTGTATCTTCGGGCTAAGCCAATTAATTTGCCTTGGTGTTGGGAATAATACAAGGCAGCCAACAACAAGTGGGTGGAGAAATCTATCGTCTCTAGAGCTGCTTTGCATAAATTTGGATTCTGCATACATTGCAGAAGAGCTGGGCCATTTGACACAACTGAGGGTGCTATTCGTTGGGCTCACTAAGGACAAGGAAGGCAGATGGGATGAAAGCATGTGCAGAGTTTTGGTTGGGTCCCTTGGCAAACTGCAGAAACTTCAAACTCTATTAGTAGAAATCTCAGACGACGTAGAAGTTGATCTTGAAGGCTCAGTAGACTCCCTGTGGAACCTATCTCATATTTTGATTTTTGGAACTAGTCAGTTGCCGACATGGATCCTTCCCACATCATTTCTCCTCTTATCCCGCCTGTACTTAAAGGTGGGTCAAGTTCGAAGTGAGGACATCCAAGTCCTGGGCATGCTGCAGGCTCTTCGCGTTCTGAAAGTGAAAGTGGTTGGCACCAAACAAGTGTTTGAAAGCTTCATAATTAGCCGGGATGCCTTCCCATGTGTGACACGGTGCAAATTCTCTGGGTTTTCAATGGTGCCATCTATGTTCCCACCTGGAGCTATGCCCCGGCTTCACCGTTTTAAGTTTGATATCCGACCAGAGGATTTCAATGGTAGTGAATTTAATGTTGACGACTTGGGCTTAAGCCACCTGCCATCCCTTCAGACAGTTTGGGTTCGCCTTCATGGAGAGGATACAGTCAGTGAAGAGTTGGAAATGAAAGTAAAACAAGCGCTGAAGAACGAGGCACGTGCCCACCCCAGCCATCCTGATATTGATATCAGAATTCATAGCCAATGGATGCAGCTCTGCATGTACGTACTTCTTCTCCTTTTTCTGCTTCTTTAGCCGTTCCAATATCCTGTCTAATAATCTTCTGCATGCTGCCATGATTTCTATGACATCGATGGATGCCCCTGAGTTCATGACCCCCAACTTACAATGACAAATAACCTTACCTACGTCACTATTTTATTCCAGTTTTATGTCCTTAGGAATCATTTTCATTTGTTATTCTTCTAGTTATCATTTTTGTTCATTTATTACTGGCACTACTTGTGAACTTTGTTTCTTGTAGAGATACACTGTGTCTGCCTAGTCTGATATAAATATGGCTCTCTTCCTATACAAATTCTGAGTTATTCCTAATTAATGCAAATTCTTTGTTGTGCACATGCACCAGATAATGGTAAGGTCGATCACATTTCCCTGCGGCCTCAGCCACAACATACAACAAGTTCCTTTTCAAGATCTTCGCCAATGGATATTTGACTCAGCTAAAAGCCCCTGCATTTCCACCGCCGCCTGATGTTTTGCTGTAAGCCTGTACGTCATCCATGCTCTGAGTCTTTTTTGCTCCATTTGCGCTTTAGCCTCATCTCATGCCAAGGTGCTGCCTTTGCTAGTTCTTTCTTCTTTTTTTTTTGGAATATCCATATTGTTTCCGAAGACAATTGCCTCGTACAATGTACGTGCAACTAAGTTCGTTTGTGCCATGTCCAGCACTAAAGGAGTATTTCTTAATTTTCTGTTTGAACATAGGAGTATTACAGTTTGTTTGGTCCATTTTGAGTAGGGTGCTAGCTCATGGTGGCGTTACTAGTGCCTAGCTGGAAAAACTCTGCTCCCGGCCCCATATTAGTGCTTCTACTAACTGGATATTGAATAGAGGAGAGCACTCACTTGGGTCGGCCAGCACTCTGCCGCATGCTTATGCTTACCGCTTGCTTACTACATTGCCCTCTGTTTGCTCCCTGTTTCGTTAGGGTCAATATATGGTGATCAAAGTACCCTCCGGCTCTGTACCAATATCGCTTTTATCATTGACAAGAAACACCGATATGTGCACTTGCATCCGTGAATTATTTTCTTGCGCTACTAGGTATATATCCGAACACAGACATGCAAGTCGATTTGCCGTGAATCCATCAATTGTATTCTTGCCCGTGGGTTCAGCAGGTTGCTCAAAAAAGTTCAGCTCCTTGATCTGCTTGTTGAGTTCCCGTGATGGTTTGAATCTGACTGACTTTCTGCTATGTTATTACAAGCCCCGTTTTCCTTTCGTATGGGTTTGGGTTGGGTTGTCTCCTCATGCTAGTTACAGTACAGCCTCTTGTACGTGTGTTGGAGACTTGGACTCCAGCCGAATCTATGACTTTGCCGATGTTACGTTCGTGTGCTTTGTGTGCAGTGTGCGGCGTACCATTTTGTATTTCACCGTAATAAAATGACAAAAGATACCTCAGAAAAATTAAAGCTGCTATATCACAGATCAATATTCTCTTGCTAGAAATCGAGCATATATATTTTGGTTAGTCACGTTTACTTTATCAACTGGCTTTGTTTACTCTGTTTTGAGTGGACTTTGCCTTGTTCTCGCCTTGCAGGTGCAACTAATGGTACTTCATTCAAGAAAGGCAGTAGTAGCTTGTGCAGTAGTGCGGGCACTGCTGTTAAGTTTGCAGCCTGATATCTGAATTTGCAGCCTCAATGCAGTCCTGCAGATAGAAAGCAGAGTCGGATGATGTGCTTTATTTTGCCCTAGGAGTCGTCAACAGCCTATGATATTGCGTCATCAGTCGTGAACTTAGACAAAAGAGACGATTTTTTCTTCTTCTTTCTATATTTATAAAGTAACATAGACTGTTATGAACACATCATCCACGGATAGTTTGTCTTAGCAAGGTCCGTCGTGATTATGTGTGATCAGCTTATATACGAGTTGAGTCAGCCTAGATTTGGGCTGCATTTTCTCGTCCCGGACAGCCCACCGATAGTCATGGACTCCTGTGCCTAAAAGAACAGTGTACGGCTCGAAGGATCAAATGCCCCAATCCACTAACATACTACAACCCTGATCCTTTTATAGTATACGTGCATTCATTTTTTGCAGTGGTGCCATAACAGATTTATCTCTTTGGACCACCACAGATGGCTGACCTTGCTAAGACAAACGAAAAATTGATCCAGCGAAAAATTAGTTTGGTGCTCCCTATCAAACTCCACAGGAGCAAAACAGCACCAGCAGCTCGAGTCCCTGCTTCTGCGTGAGCAGCTCAACTGAAAATGCTGATAACGGTAAGTTCTACTATACTATTTTTGATCTAAAATGTGAGTTTGCTACGAACCCTTGAAGAAAAAAAGACAGTAATATGTGTGAGTGTGTTAATCGCCAAAATTTGAACCAACTTTCGCCCAAAAATTTCAAATTTTGCAGATAAATTTTGGTTAGAAAAACTGATCGTCGTTCCAGTCAGGTGGACATTGCCTTGTTGCTTTATGAACTGGCTCTGTTTACTCTGTTTTCAGTGGACATTGCCTTGTTGCAGCCTTGCAGGTGCAAATAATGCTACTTCATTCAAGAAAGACAGGGGGTGTTTAGTTGGTGAAATATTTTGGTTAGGCTACTGTAGCACTTTTCGTTTCTATTTAGTAATTATTGTCTCACCATGGACTAACTAGGTTCAAAAGATTCGTCTCGCACTTTTCAGCCAAACTGTGTAATTAGTTTTTTGTTTACCCACGTTTAATGCTTCATAAATGCATTAAGAGATTCGATGTGACGGAGAACTGTAGCACTTTTTGGTTGTTGCATTGGAACTAAATACAGGTGTTTAGTTTGTGAAATATTTTGGGTTGGACAACTATAGCACTTTTCGTTTGTATTTGATAATTATTATCCGATCATGGACTAACTAAGCTTAAAAGATTCGTCTCCGTACTTTTCAGCCAAACTGTGCAATTAGTTTTTTGTTCACCTAAATTTAATGCTTCATGCATGCGTTAAGAGATTTGATGTGACGGGAACTGTAGCACTTTTTGGGTTGCTGTAGCTGAAACTAAACACCCCCACAGTAGTAGCCTGTGTAGTAGTGCGGGCACTGCTGTTAAGTTTGCAGCCTGATATCTGAATTTGCAGCCTCAATGCAGGCTTTGCACAGTCAGATGATTTGCTTTATTTTGCCCTAAGAGTCGTGAACAACCTATGATATGGCGTGATCAGTCATGAACTTAGATAAAAGACTCGATTTTTCTTCTTTCTATATTTATAAAGTAAATGTAGGAAGTATGAAACTTTTTTATAAAAATTACAATGTTTCTATATTAAAAAAAAAAAAAGTGTTTTGCTATCATCTCTGTGGTCCTCTATGTGCAGTTCAAATAATAAAGGAAACAAAAGAAAGCACAAGGGAATATAATCACAATGTTAGCTTATATATGAGAGTGGAGTCAGCCTAGATTGGGCTGCACATAGCCCACGGATAGTCATGGACTCCTTGCCTAAAAGCAACAGTGTACATCTCAAAGGATAAAATGCCCCAATCCACTAACATACTACAACCCTGATCCTTTTAGAGTATACGTGCATTCATTTTTGCAGTGGTGCCATAACAGATTTATCTCTTTGGACCACCACAGATGGCTGACCTTGCTAAGACAAACGAAAAATTGATCCAGCGAAAAATTAGTTTGGTGCTCGCTATCAAACTCCACAGGAGCAAAACAGCACCAGCAGCTCGACTCCCTGCTTCTGCATGATACCAGAGAGCATAACCGCAGCAGCAGCTCAACTGAAAATGCTGATAACGGTAAGTTCTACTATACTATTTTTGATCTGCAACGTGAGTTTGCTACGAACCCTAGAAGAAAAAAAAAGACAGTAATATGCGTGAGTGTGTTAATCGCCAAAATTTGAACCAACTTTCGCCCAAAAATTTCAGATTTTGCAGATAAATTTTGGTTAGAAAAACTGTTTCTCGTTCCAATCAGATCAAATTATTTTCCAGTGAAAGAATACTGAAAATCATGAAATTCGTTAATATTGCTGTGGTCTGGTTTTTTGTAGGTCACCATGAACTCTAGCTGAACGGATGAAGCTACAGAAAGTTGAACCCTCAGGCTCAGACCATCGGACTACGTGACAACTTGGTATATAATAATAAAAACTTATTTCGTACGCCACCTAATCCACGTCCTTTTCAGCTTAGAAAGTGCAGTGGTTGTACTGTCCGCTTCCTAGAAAAAAAATTCGTTTGTTTCGATCGATGACTGACCTCACAGTGTAAAGTTTATACACCTAATCACCATCTAACAAAGATATTTTACAATTTGATATTAGCAAATTGAATTTGAGTATTGTTACAGATTTGTCTTGTTCACTGAAGATGTCAACTAAGAGACACAAAGGCAGGCAAGCCTGGATTTCTTACTCAAAGGAGGCAGGCCAAGCAAAAAGTATATAAGGGCGGTCACAATGCAGAAACCATCAGTAGTTTCTATAGTATTGGACATTGTACCGAAATTATTGTTCCCAATCCAGCCATTTTATCTTGGATCTAAATAAATATATCCAAGCAATCATTCACCTTTCAGTACCTGGATCCCTCTGCGCCACCTATGAACAAACCGTACTCAACCATGAACTCCGGCCAGTCCATGCTCGCCGCTGAGAGGTGCAAACCGCTACAGATGGCCATGGCGTCGTCAAAGCGGCAGGTGGGGGCAGTGGTGTACATGGGGAGTAGCATTGGCCAGTACCATGTCGGCGAAGTGGTCCTAGGACCATATCTTGCTTTTTGCTTGCTTGTTATTGATGATGAATTCAACCGCATATTGCTTGCTTGCTTCGTCGCTTGGATGCTAGCTTCCATCTCCTACGCCTCAGCCCGGCGGCGTTGCAGCCTTCGGACAGCACAATGTAGCAAGCACGGCGAGTTCTCCATCAGCGGTCCCGTTTGATCCCAACCCCAACTCCTCACCCCAGAGCTCCGCACGAATGAATGACTCTGCGTTCGTGCTAACAGCCATGCCAGCGGCATACGAGCTCTGAGGATGTGGTGGAGTGCCAACGGCTGCGCCAGTGAGCTCCACACCGGCGTCCGCATCCGTGTCAGCGGCCGGATCCGTGGCCGCGCGAGTGACTCCGCGTCCGCGCTGGAAGCCATGCTGCCGAGCTCCCATCGGCCGCGCCATCAAGCAAGCTCTGCGTCAGTGCACGAGATCTGTAGAGGAGACAAGAAAATGATGTGCGCTCTCTCCCAATGCGAAAATCGCTGGATTCTTCAGCCTGGTTTCACGCATAGACGTCGAGTCTAAATAAGACCCGGTTTCCTTCTCTTTCTTTATTTAATTGCCTTCCACATCATCAAAATGCTGATGTGGCAGCCTAATTAATAGGGATAGAAACTATACTTAGGTCTGCATTAGGAGTGCTCCAAGAGTGCCTTTAGTCTAGCAAGATTGGCCGTGCCGCATCATGGCCGCTAGTAGCTGTTTGGATGTGGGTGGTATTATTATCTTTCTCTTCTCCTGCGGGCTACTCATCTCTCTCTCTCTTTGTAGATGACAGCGGTTAAGCCTGCTGCTAGTGCATTATTTGGGGGCGTTTTTGTCTTTGTACAGTAGCTTTAATTGTCATTAGTTCCTCTATCGAACCAGTGTAGGGATTAAACTTTTAGTTCATGGACTAAAACTTCCAAACGAGCAGCCGCAGCAGGTCATGGTTTCTTTCTCATTTTATTATACTCCGTGCTTCAAACCCTGAAAGATGCCCATCTATTAAAGCATTGTACACTATAAACGATGACAAGCACGTTAACGTTGGTTGTATTGTATGCCTACCGTTTGCGTGCCTGACAGAGAAAGGTGGGCAAAGCCACATGCTCCGATCAATGCGCGCACATTATCATTAATTAAAGATGCAATTAGCAGACACAAAGATGCTGTTAATAGTGAGCAGTATAGACACAAAGACGCCATTTAGAAGACACTGACACACCTCTGGATAACACTCGCCCCACCGCTCGCTCGAGAGGTACCGGCGCCGTCGCTGGGCTTCTCCTCCCATGTGACGCCGCCACTGAGATCCTCCTCTATCACGGTCTCCTCTTCCCGCACGTAGCTGCGTCCGAGATCCGCCGCCGCCGCAGAGCTCCTTCCCCGCGGCGGCCTCTTGAGGCAGGACTCCTTCCCAGTCCCCATGCGTCGCCGACTCCGTGCTTCGAGCTCCGCTGCTGGGATCCTCCTCCCCGCGTGAGCTTAGAGATCCTCCTCTATCAGGCTGCTCCTCAGCGACGCGAGCTCCCATATCCTCCACTGCCATGCTCTGAAATCAGCTGCTGCCACTGAGCTTCTTCCCCTAGCTTCCGCATAATGCGGGAATCTCTCTTGGTCTTCAACTTCACTAATCTTCCATCCTGCTGCCGCCATGGATCTTGTAGCCGGGGCAGTGGGCAGCATCGTCACAAAGCTTCGGCGAAGCTCCTACACGGGGAGTACAAAGCTGCGAGAAGGGCTTGCGAGCAAATCAGTATCGAAAAAAATGAGCTTGAGAGTGCGCACACGGCTCTCGCAAGGTGGGAGAGACGCCGCCCGAGCTTCTGGATCCACAGGTTCAGCTCTGGGCTGGCGACATCAGAGAGGCATCCTACGACATGGAAGACATCCTCAGCGCCTTCCTAGTCGATGTCATGGAGGGGGCCCTGCTGAGACAAAAAGCAAGAAAGGCTTGCTTAAACGTCTCAGGAGATGGCCAAGCTGTTGAAGAAGACCAAGGCACGCATACGACATCGCTGGCGCTGATCGAGGACATGAAGAAAACCGGGGAGGTGTGGGACGCCGTGGCAGTACTCCATACCGTTGCGGTGGCTTCGCCGACCACCAAACTAGATCCTCGCCTTGTGGACATGCACAAAGAGGCAGACATATTATTGGCATCGAGAGGACGAGGGCGGAGCTCAAAGCCATGCTTCAGTCATCGACCCACGGCCATGGAGATATCGGGGGCCTCCAGCAGCAGCAACCATACCAAGATAGTTTTACGTGGGTCGGAGCTGGTGGTCTGGGCAAGACCACTCTAGCCAAGGCGGTTTACGATGAGCTGAGTGTGGAATATGATTGTCGAGCCTTTGTTTCAGTTGGCCGCAATCGACTTGGTGCAAGTCTTCACCAGCATCTTCTTCCATCTCGACCAAAAATAAGTACCAGGCCATTCGTGATATAAAGGACCTACAACTGCTCATTGGCGAACTCCGAAAATTCTTGAAAAAAAGAAGTATGCATTAATCAGTAGTCACCTGATCACCTATAGTTTCTCTGTTTTTATCTTATGATTCATTGATTATTTATATGCTGCATTGCTTGTGCTGTGTGCATACTATTTGGGAGCATACATACAGTTACTACTTAATTTGAAGATGTTTCTTTTTCGTTATGTATCAATAGATGCAGTTGTGGTACGTACAATACCTCTTCTTGCTAGGATATTTATATTTCATAATAGAAATTTCAAGATGCTTGTTTTTCATTACGAATCAAAGCTGCAGTTGTGGTGCAGTACTCCTTTTCTTGGTAGGGAATTTATATTTGATAATAGAAAATTGATGAAGTTTCAACGTTGGCATTGTAAATCTTGGAAGTAGAGTTATTAAACATTTGAACCTCAATTAAAACTAGACATCAGCCGTATTCGATACTAGTATAGCACAGATGTAGTGCCACTCTTTTTCTCCTTTATAGACGATAGATGCTGGAAGCTTTACTAACTCTACGTCTTCATTTGTACTGTCTTATTGGTAGGTACTTCATCGTTGTTGACGATGTATGGGATATAAAATCTTGGGAACCATTAGGATCAGCTTTGGATCAGAAGAATAATGGCAGCGGAGTAATAAAAACTACACGTAATCGAGAAGTAGCCTGCAGCAATGAAGTTTATCGGCTTGGCCCTCTTACACATCAGAACTCAAAGAAATTATTTTACATGAGGCTATTTGGTGGTGAAGACAAATGTCCTCCTAATCATCCTGAAGAGGCATCTCAAAAGATTCTACGCAAATGTGGGGGTGTGCCATTAGCTATCATCACAATGGCTAGCTTGTTGGTGGGCAAATCAAGAAACGATTGGCTTGAGGTGTGCAACTCTCCTGGTTTCTATGGTGGCAGAGACAACAGGCAGGTAGATGATACTGAGTGGATATTGTCCCTTAGCTACTATGATTTGCCTTCTCATCTAAAGACCTGCTTATTGTACCTAAGTGTGTATCCAGAAGACTATGAGATTGAGAAAGATTCCTTGATATGGAAGTGGGTAGCAGAAGGTTTTATAGAGAAGAAAACAGGAACAAGTCTGTTTCAGCGGGGAGAGGAATACTTCCATCAGCTCATAAACAGGAGCATGATCCAAGGGATGGAGTCGGAGAGGAGGGCGGCATCATAGATGGCTGTCGTGTTCATGACATGGTCCTTGATCTTATTTCGTGGTCTAGCAGGCGAAGAAAACTTCATCACTATCTCAAATGGTGATGGAGGAATACCATCCCGACACAAAGGTGCGCCCGGTTAGCTCAGCAGAACAGGATACTACTGTTGGATCAATCTCATCAAGTCATAGGGACATGACACAACTGAGGTCAATGGTTGCCCATGGGTGCGATATCCATGGTTTTGTCTTGCATCCGAGCTTTAAACTCTTACGTGTGCTAGCCTTAGAGTGGTGCACATCATCTGATAATGATGAGTTTGACAGGCGCTCGCTTGAGCATCTTGGAAATCTAGTTCATCTGAGGTACCTTGGCCTACGAGGTACAAAGGTTAGAGAGCTCCCAGAGGCGATAGGAGCTCTAAAGCTTCTACAGACACTGGACTTGCATGGTACCGGAGATGGTATGGAAGTCCAACTGCCATCAAGCGTTAGCCTGCTAACGCGGTTGGTCTGCCTAAGATGTGCCAGATGGACGAGGGTGCCGGATGCTTTCCTCCAAAAGGTGACATCACTGGAGGAGCTATGGATAAGTGTTTACATGCTGTCTTTTGAGTCCAAGAGGCAAATTTTCAAGGAACTGGGCAACCTGAGCCGACTGAGGGTGCTCCGTCTGTATGGTACCGGTGAGCTAGATGAGAGCATGCAGGTAGAACTTTTGAAGTCATTAGGCAATCTGCAGGAGCTCCAGCATCTAGATTTGGATTGTTTTCAGATCAGTGAATTTAGCCCCTGCCTCAATGGGTGGGACAAAACCGTGCTTCCAGAACATCTCAGGCATCTGCGAATACGAAGCACTTGGTTCCCTTGTGTGCCATTATTCATAAATCCCACGCTTCTCCCCATCCTTTGCTACTTGTGCCTGTGTCTGGATCATATGGACGAGGCAGGTCTGAGAGCCTTGGGTGGGCTGCCAAAACTCCGTTTCCTCTATATTTCAGAGCCTTATCGAATGGCTTCTCGTAAGCAGGCTGCGGTAGTTACTCTTGCTGCCCATGATGGCTTCTTCCACAAGCTGAGATGCCTCCGGTTGGAAGGCTGGATGGTCCAGTTGGCGACCAACGATGGCTCGACTAGTGCTTCGTTGAGCATCTGGAGGGGAGGACAGGATGCTATGGTATTTGATTCCAAAGCAGAGGACGGGGGCCGCAGCAGAGTAGCACCGGCCGCTGTTGTTGTGATGCCAAACCTCCATTTGCTTGAGTTCGAAGTCCCAGTCAGGGCTTTCTACAAGGATGGATATGCTGCCTGTGACAATCTCGGCTTGACTTGAGTGCCTCCCTTCGCTACGCTATGTCCGGGTAGATCTCGACTGTAAGGATGCCTTCCATGATGACGTGAAGAAGGTAAAGGCTGAGCTCAGGCGCGTAGCACAAGTCCATCCCAATAGTTCTGGACTCAGATTGGACGTAATTAAACTAACAACAGACAGCGACGATGAAGAGGTACGTACCAGCTGCCTAACTTGTTTTAATAATCACATTCCATTCTCCATTCCACTTAACACGTACTAATTCTCCATTACTATATATCATTATTATATATAGTAACAATATGCACAGGAAATCAAGGGCTACGGTGATCCGAAAACCACCTAGAAGGTAGCAAGATCTCAAAGAAATCATAGCACTTGATTTTTAGAATTAAGTAGGGCAATTAAATTAATTCAATAATCAGAGGAAAAAGAAAAACAAATCCCTGAAATCTTGGCATATATATCCCCTGGGCGTCCTATAGCTTCCTTGTTTCATCTGCCTGCGTTACTTTACATATGATGTACTTATTATCACTTTTCTAAGAAAAATGGATACAGTTAAGTATATACTTGTTACTATTGTCACGCACGGACTATGTCTGAGTTCGCAACAACACATTAACTTTTAACATGATGTTGGTTGTCAAAGTGACTGACGTTCAAGGATATTGTTGGTTTCTGTTCCTTTCTTTTCGAGAACCATATATAATACTTCATATTCATTCCAGGCAGAGCACGAGGATGTCTCAGAAGCCTCATTGTACGATACAGCAGAGGAGGATGAGATGACAGAGGAGGAGGTCTCAGCAGCTTCACTATCTGGCAGGAAGAAGAGGAGAATGAGGTAACCGACGAGGAGGTCTCAGAAGCCTCGGTGTCTGAAACACAAGTGGAGGAGCCAATACACTAGTCATATCAATAAATCTTCATCAGTTTATATAATCAGTGCCAGTAAAGTGACCATCCAGAGCATCCTAATCTATATAATCTTTGTTCATGGAGAAACTCGCCTCGGCTTGTCAGTCCTGTTTTTCACACTTGTTGACTCAGATGTTTTATGTCTTGTTGTGCGGCTACAACATATATATATATAGTTCGTAACAACTCTGTTTTGAGTCGAGTAATAAAGTACGACGTGATGAAGCGGGGGCGCCGCCATTAATCTGTTGGCGAGCGGCCGAGAGGAATGGAGGCGCGGACAAATTTGAATTGTGCTTATCCCTTCGTAACCCATCTGATGACCCGCAAGTTTACGTGCACGGTCTTATATATAACCTGACCAGCTGACTAGTGGCTCCAACTGGACACGCTGGCGTGTATACATGACTTTTCTAGAAGCTTCATCATCCTGGAGGCGGTGGCTTCATTTCCGCACGTGTGGTGAACTGATCGCTGAGGGCCAAATGCCGCGGTATTGCCATGGCCCACGTATAGTAGCCGGGACCTTCCAGGACACTCTTGGGCTCTCAGCCCAGCTACGTTGTGTATCGCCGCGGCGGCGTATTTGTACGCGTACGTGTATAGGCGGGTTGAAAAGAGAGACGTGCGTGTGCACACCTGCTAGCTTTTAGGCAAGGAAGCTAACAAGTATGTACATGTACGTGCTTTGCATGGGCCATGCACAAACCACCTCCTGGAGGCCCATGATTAAGAATAGGGGCCGCTAATAGAGGGTTTTGCCGGCGGAACGCGCGGCGATGAGCACGGCGGCGCCACCTCGAGCAGAACCGGAACGGAGCCGGACGAGGAGAGAAGAAGATTGGGGAAATTTAGTTATGTTTTTCGCTGTTCCACCCTGCCACCCTCACAGCAAGTTTAAGGAATTCGGTACATGGGCCTTGGCCCAGACGCGCCGTGCGGCATTAGCCGACTTACGGGCCCAACAAAACTCAAACGTAACGGTCACCAGACCGGCCACACGATACTTCGTGACACGGGCTGACTATGAGCCCCAATGCGACATTGCAGATCGATTGGAGATCGATTGTCTGTTGAGAAGACCAAAACTGCTCATCGGAGCCGGGGCGATTGTGAATCCGACTCAACTTCTTGCGACGCCGCCCCTTGCACTAACGATGCCTCGCCATCGTTTTGTCGCTGCTCGTTTTGATCAAGAGTCGAGCTTGGAGAAGAAGGTCATCATTACTCTAGAGCCAACACTTGATGCATTTCGCGATGATAAGGGGGTTCCTCGCCCACTGGTTTCCATGTCTGCACAAGAATTCGTGAGGCATCCTTCCAAGGCGTGGTGCCACGATGTTGATCCTCGCCTCTGTACTGGTGTTCCATCGAGTCCAAAACTCCTATTATGGGCTCGAGCCATGTTAATATTCGAGTACGAGAGAAATCGCCTCGATCAGGCGGGCATTTTGAATGGTGTATTAGCTTGCATATACCGGCTTAACTTGTCCCGGCCTTTGATCCAAGCTTTCATATCTTTCTAGAATCTGACAGTCATACCCTTGCTACTGCACAAGGTGAAATGGGCTATCCCTTAATGGTCATTCAGGAAGCAATGGGTATCCCAATATCAGGCCGTGTGATGATGAGTATGTTCCAGAGGACAATGTGAATGACAAGGTGGCCCAAGAATTTTTCAAGGCATACGCAGAACTAAGTTGGCGCAATGACGGAAAGAATACAGATGCTGTTCGCTGGCCTGTTCTACTAACAGATTGGGTAGATTATTTTCTTGAAGATTTAGAGCAGCTGGAGGGCCAGCAGCACATTCCTCTCCCATGTTCTTATTATGCATCACACAAAGATCCTCTGACTAAAGGAGTTGAATTTCCGTGTAGGAGGTAACGGGGGACGTATGCTCTTCTGTCTCTATTTTTCTGACAAACTGATGCAGTTTAGAAAAGGCTACACTCGTGTTCTACTGCTGGCCACTTTTATTTCTGCGTGGCTATGCTCGGTATTGTGTTCCAATAGGGCCAGACGCCTACATTCGGCCTGAGGTTTTTATGGCCGCAGCTTCAATTGCCCCGGGAATTTGATGGAGGATTGGGCTTGCTAGCAGCCCATTTGTATCGCAGTATTGATGACATTCTTCACTCCATCGTTGAGAGTATAGCTCAGCTAGCGAATGTGGATTGCCTTTGCCGGCCCATTTTATAATGGGGTGGTATGCGTGCTATTGGAAGGCCTTGCCGCAGCAGCCCATCTCCTTGTCGCTTATCACAAATTCACCACCCTTTATTATTGATGTCTCGGATGATTCAAGAGTGCAAATTAGCCTGAAAGATGCACATCGCCTATTTCTGGATGCCGCTGAAGATGGCTGTTCTCTACAGGCAATGGACTTCTTAGGAAGATTGAGAGCTTGTTTCCCAGTGGGCCAATCCAATACAATAAAAGACAGGCGAGGGGCCGAGAATGACAGGAGGCCACTCACACTTTTGGTAGTTGACATGTTGATCAGTAGCAGCTTGGGTGGGATTTCCTATCCCCGTTGCCAACTATACCAAAAACTGGTGTATGCTCCCCATAGATTTGCACGCATGTTTAACTGCGATCAAGCTGTTCCAGATTTCACCATGGATAATGTGCTTCGCTACCCTTGTGCTGATATGGACGGACACTTGGTGTGCTGAGTCGTCGTTTGTTGGCACATTGGCTGCCCCATGGGCACACCATTCAGATCCGGCCGCAAGACACATTACTAAATTGCTCATCAGGCTTTACCTCAAAAAAAAAAAATTGCTCATCAGGCTACATGACATGGTCAGCACATTCACTTGGCTTTTTTACAGGAAGCATCAAGCTTTATCAGTGGGATTGCAGCTCCTCTTGCAGCAGCTAAAGGCAAAAAATGCTGCACCGATTAGTAGTGCTGCTATTTATTGTTGCCTTTTTTTTTTACATATTATATTATATTTCTAACTACACACTACAGGAATCCTTTTTTGCCGAAAGTGCGCTGAAGTTTGCCGAGTGTGGCAAAAGTCGGGCACTCAGCAAAGAGAGTCTTTGCCGAAAGTGCCAAACTGGCACCCGACAAAGACCACTTTGCCGAGTGTCCGCACGGCGAAGTATAGCACTCGGAAATCTATAAATTTGCCGAGTGCACGGCGGTCGGCAAAACATTACACTTCGGCAAAGGTTAACAGAGAAAACGCCCCGTTCTCCGTCACTTTTGCCGAAAGTGTCCACCGTTAGACACTTTCGGCAAACTAGTCACGATTTGCCGGTGCCGTGTATACGCACTCGGGCAAAGTGGTCTTTCTTTGCCGAGTGTCCATCCCCGGCATTTCGGCAAACCATTAATTTTTTGATTTTTTCGTCCCATATTTTTTTTTGTGGTATTAGTACTGATGTAGTTACATCTCATCTTCACAATTTGGGACAATTTCAAATTGTTTTTGCTATATTTCATGAATTATTTTTTATTTTCTTGCATTTTTACGGGCGACTCAAATTTGAGCTGCGGGTACATGAAATAATGGACTGTGGTCATTCAAAAATGTTATTATTCATGATGTTTGGCGATATGTTTAGGCTCAATCAGGGGCGCATGAAATTTGAACATTTTGTAATCAGTGAACATGGCCGAGTTACGTCTTGGGAAACATTTTTAAAATCTATAAAATCCAAACGAAGTTTAAAAATGCGAGACTTGGCGAGGGTGTCTTCTCATCTCATGAGAAGGCTACGTGGAAAACATTTGAAAAGTTTGGGGATGTCCGTTGCGGCGTGGATCCGACGCCACAACTTGCGGAACTTTTCAAATTTTTCCACAGCCTTCTCATGAGATGAGAAGACACCCGCCAAGTTTCGTGGATTTTTAAACTTCGTTTGATTTTATAGATTTTAAAAACACCTTTTCCCGCATCGTAACCTCGTCATGTTCAAGCACATAAAATGTTCGAAATTTCATGCGAGTCCCCCCGGATTGAGCCTCTAAACATACGCCAAACATCATGAATAACATTTTTGAATGACCACAGTCCATTATTTCATGTACCGCAGTTCAAATTTGAGTCGCCCGTAAAATGCAAGAAAATAGAAATAATTCATGAAATATAGCAAAACAACTTGAAATTGTCCCAAATTGTGAAGATGAGATGTAACTACCGCACTAATGCCACACAAAAATATGGGACGAAAAATCAAAAAAATTAATGGTTTGCCGAAAGTGCCTTGTGTTAGCACTCTAAGAACAGTGCTTTGCCGAAAGGCCCCGTAGGCGTGGCACTCAAGAAAGTATTTTTTTAAAAAAATTAAACAGATTATTTGCCGGTGCCCTTTTCCCCCGCACCGCAAAGCCACTTAAATATCTGGGTCCCGAGGACCGACTTCAGCTCATTTCTTCCTTCTCTCACCGCGCGCCGCCTCACGCCGCCGCCGCCCCCGGCTACGCCGACCCCGCCGCCGCCCTCCGCTGATCTTCCCCCCCCCCGCCTGACGGACGCCCCCACCGCCGGATCCGGCCTCCCCGCGCGGCCATGAGCCCCGCCAAGGCGCCGCCCGGCCCGCCCCGCCGCCGGGCCAGATCCGGGCCGGCCGGGCGGCGAAGTCGCCGGCGCCGCCGCTCGGGCGGCTCGCGCTGGAGCCGCCGAGCCGGGCCGCCGGCCGGAGCCGCGGCGCCCGGTCCGTGCCGCCCCTCTCCCCCGCCCATTGGGCAGTAGGAGGGAGGGAGGAGGGGAGGAAGGGAAGGGAAGAAGAGGAGGAGGAGGGAGGGAAGGGAAGAAGAGGAAGAGGAGGGAGGAAGGGGAGAAGAGGAAGGAGGGAAGAAGAGGAAGGAGAGGAGGAAGAAGAGGAAGGGGAGGAGGACCGGTCGCCGTTTCTTCGTGCCGCTGCGTGATCCACGCCTGCCGCCATTTCGTTGCTCTTCCCGCTCCCCGCTGTTAAGGTAAGCCCTACCCTTCTAGTAGTGGTTAGTAGTATTGGTTAGTAGTTGTTAGTACTAGTAGTTAGTAGTGTTAGTTGTAGAGTTAGTAGTAGTAGTTAGTAAGTAGTTAAGTACCTATTTGTATTACTAGTGTTAGTAGTTAAGTAGTTGTTAGTAGTAGTTGTAGGGTTAGTAGTAATTGTATATGTATGTGGTTGGTGGCCTTCGTGCCTATATTGGTGGCCGGTGGCCTTCGTGCCCATGTTCGAATATATATGTGGTTGTTGGCCTTCGTGCCATGTTTTTGCAAAGTTTTGGGAACCTCCCGTGCGTGGGAGGTGCCGAAATTTTTAGTCGATAATAACTATTTTTCCCTTTTTTTAGGAGGACTCGTGGGAGGGACGCTGACCCAGATCGCCCCTCGTGGGCGCTACGTCTTGCTGCACCGCGTCTCCACCGACACCGTAGGTATTAATCACCTCCCGCCCCGTCCTTGTAGTTGTCTTACATAGCGCGATTCGGTTAGGGCGCCTCCCGTCCGAAAAGAGATACAGCGTTGGTATGCGATCCGTGCATATCCGCGACCGTATCCGCTTTCGGATTGTCCACGTTTTTGGACAGCCCGTGAATGCGTAGATGGGTTAGCATCCATGCTCAGTCCCGCCCGAGCCGGATTTTCGGCAAGACACCTCCCCCGTTGTTCTCCTGGGATACACACTCTCCCCGCCAGACGTATCGAGAACAAGCCGGGAGGTGTCACAAAATTTCGCTCTGGACGGACCCGAGCATGGATGCTAACCTTCCCACATCCCCGGTGGGATTAGGACCTATCCCTCACCTATTAGATGGTAGGAACGCCGTGTAGATGCAATTGCCGGTTATGTGGCTCGGGCCGACATGGGCGTATGACAGAGGATGGATAACCGTGAGTGGATGTACACGGGCTTCGCAAGTAAGAGCCTTGAATGGGTTAGGGGACCGATGCTTTCCCGAGCATGCATTTGGCCCAGCCGCTAAAGGGTCCGCTCGATACCGTGTCCTCGTAGCAAATGTAAGAACAAGAAAAAACAACGAAAGGTTGAAATGGGCGCACATATTTACAACAACGGATTCGTCCCAAACTATAGCCATTTGGATCTTCCACGCGGTGAAGTCGATCGTATTAGAGAGGACGTGGTGAGGCCCCTCCTCGAGGAGTATGATCAAGATGCCTGGATGGCGGACATGATGGCGCACTTTCACGATGCACGTTCAATGGAGGATTGGAGGAGGAACCCGAGGAAACCGCAAAGGCGTTCTACGAGATGATGGAGGGCGCACAAAGAGCCCCTTCACGAAGACAATGGTTACGGTTGGATGCCATTTCACGCCTTTATAGCGTTGAAGTCGCAATTGAGCATTAGTCGAGGCGGCCGACACCCTCGTTGTCGATTATTGGCAACCGCTTCCGGAGGGGTCACGCCCCCGCCAAGAACACGTCACGAGTCACATAGACTTCTTCGTGGACTCAAGATGCCGTATGAGTCGCACCATGCTTGTCCAAAGGGGTGCGCCCTATTTAGGGGAGACCTCAAGGAAGCAACGCGACCGTCCAAAGTGCAAAGCCTCCGTGTTTGTGGAGGTAGAATGTAGTGATGGCAGGAAGAAACAGTCCAAGATCCCCGAGATGGTCCTACGACACCTTCCTTTCGCACCGAGGCTCCAACGGCCGTACATGACGGAGGAGTCCGCGAAAAACAAATGACATGGCACAAGAAGGGCAAAAGATGATCCCGAGAAGTTGGT
The DNA here is from genome assembly GCA_015847255.1 of Hyparrhenia diplandra. Classification (NCBI taxonomy): domain Eukaryota; kingdom Viridiplantae; phylum Streptophyta; class Magnoliopsida; order Poales; family Poaceae; genus Hyparrhenia; species Hyparrhenia diplandra. The sequence goes on from JADLZK010005545.1 coordinate 660,566, forward strand.
ACACCCATCGGATGGTGATGCATGGAAGCACGCCGATAATATGCATCCTGAAAAAGCTATGGAGGCTCGAAATGTACGCCAGCGTTCGCAATGAATGGGTTCAACCCAGACGGTCAATCGGGCGCCCCCGTACACTTGTTGGCCCGTGTTCGTGATCCCTCTCAATCTTCCCCCGGTGTCATGTTTGAGCTCAAGCACCGTTTTTGACGCCGATAATACCCGGCACCCGGCAACAATATGGGTGTGTTCATGCGGCCCGGTGTGGGATGAATTGCAAGATGCTTGGCAAAATGGGTACCGACGACGTGCAGCCAAGAGCTACAAAGACAAACTTTACAATGCATGTGTGGTACCTATATTCAATGCATGACTTCGGCTTATGGCATATTTAGCGCATGGTGTGTTCATGGGAGGTTCCCTTGCCCAACATGCAAGGCAGTACCGCGCGTTCACCCGCTTCTCAAGGGTGGCAAGTATTCTTCGTTTGACAAACATCGTCAATTCTCGCCCGAGAACCATGAATTCGGACTAGACAAAAAGCACTTCACGAAAGGTGTTGAAGTCACCGATCCCATCCCAAAGTTTATGACCGGTGAAGAGGTCCTTGCCGAGCTATTTGGTCTCAAAATCGATGAAAAAGAAAGGTGGTTTTGTTGGATATGGTACCACACACATGTGGACTTTATATATCGGGCTTGACTAATCTCCCCTACTACAAGGATCTTCTTCTTCCACACAACATCGATGTAATGCACACGAAAAAGAATATCTACGAGGCACTCTTCGCAACAACCATGGACCTTAAGAAGTCAAAGGACAACGTTAAGGCTAGACTTGACATAGAGATCTTTGTGGCGATAGACCAAAGCTAGTGATAGAGACCCCTAGCCCCAGGAGGAGATGGAAAAAGGGCCCGGCCGACTACATCATCAAAAGGGCCGATAGGAAGGAAGTGCTACAAATGGATGAAGACGCGTTATCGTTCCACGATGGGTATGCGCGGCGAACCCGAGTAGGGGAGTGAACCTGCGCACTATGAAAGTCTTAGGGATGAAGAGTCATGACTTCCACATATGGATTGAGCGGATCCTTCTGCGATGACTCGGGGATACCTCCGAGCGATTAGTGGCGCGCCCCGGCAGAGTTGAGCTTTTCTTCCGCCGGCTTTGTGTTAAGGAGTTATCTCGGGATGCGATTGCCGATCCGAGCGTGCACGCACGTGTTGATCCGCAAGTTGGAGATGATATTTCCACCGGGCTTCTTCCCCGTCGATGCAACACCGATTTTGCACTCGCGCGGTGGCAGGCACGGTTTGGGGGCCCGTGCAGTTCCGTTGGTGCTATCCAATCGAGAGGGCTCTCAAGGTACCGGAGAAAATGCAAGAATAAAGCCGAATTGAGCCTTCCCGTGGCGAGAGGCATACATTCCGAGGAGGTGTCGACCTTCACACGCGTACTATCTTCGAGAAACTTCCCAAATATTCACAATCCTACCCCTCGTTACAACGCCGGCGAGAGTTCATCGAACCTCGGCCTTTCGAGAGGGCAAGTCGGAAGAGGAAGCGCCAGCCTACCCACAAGCACTTGTCCTTTGATGAGTGGGCACTATCATGCTCTATGTGTTGTTGAACCTTGACGAAACCGCTCCTTATCGCCAGTAAGTTGTCAATGAGCTTGTTCCATACGCCGTCACTATCCTTCACCTATCGACCCTAAACCTCTCGCCTTGTTTTTTCGTGGAATTTATTGGTCAACACGGAGAGGGAATGAGGCTCCTACCTTGCAACAAGAAGACAATCTTCTAAAAATGGGCAGACCGATTTTATTTCCCCGGTTCTCGCTCAAAGGTACCATCCAACTAACCTCGTTCGACTTTGATATTCCACTTTGGTCCTAGTAACATATAATGTAACGATCTACGCGGCCTCACCTTGCGTGCCCGCACGCATGCCTAAATGTGCGAAGATTTAAAACAGTGGGCAATGGCTTCCCCGTGAGGGTCAACTCGCTCACCGTTTATGATGTGAATGGCTATCGCCGCGACGAGAAGCTACGAGGAGATTCGCCCAACCGCGAAAACAACGCGTGCACGGAGTTCGTGACGCCCGGCTTGGATAAGAAGGACTATTACGGCATAGTCGAAGAAATATATGAGCTCAACTTCGGGGTCCTAAAGAGCTCAAGCTAGTGGTATTCAAATGCCATTGGTTCGATCCCGATGACACGAAAGTGGACCCTACGATTGGGCAAGTCGAAATTCGACGAGATTCCGTATATGGAGGAGAGGATGTCTATATTGTGGCTAATATACACGCCCACACAAGTTTATTACCTCCCATGGGCGTGCCAAAAACACGAGGACCTTGCGGGTTGGTACCTTGCGGCAGGTATCGCCGCCGGTAAAAGCGCTGTTCGAACGATGATGATTACAACCCCCACCCAAACACCGAAGAGTTCTATCAACCCGAGGGGCTAGAAGGACGTTTGGAGATAGACATTCTTTTTTGATGGGCATGGAAGTAGACAACGCCATCGATGAGGACGAGGGTGATGAGGTGCGGGATGCTAAGGACCCGCAAATTCTTGAACGATGGAGGCTGGTGCGCCGAAGGAGCCGTGGAGGGCGATGCACATGCCGAGGACGATACGTAAGATGAGGATGGTGACATTGATGATTACAATAGTGGTAGCGATAGTGATGACTACATGCCGGCCTTAGGCATTCGGGAGATAATTTCTAAATCATGTAATACTATTTTGTTATTATTGTTACCTTTCAATTATATTTCGCTCATTTTGCAATACTAATTGGTTTTACTATTTGTTTTTGCAGGACTCGACAAAATGCCAGCGAAGGCGGCAACGCCGATTGTGGGGTCCATCCATCTACTCCGAGACCCCCCAACCCTCTCCCCACGCCCGACGCAGGAGGAGGCCGACGAGGAGGACCCGACGGTGGAGACGCCGAGGGCGCCGCCGACGCCGCCCGTCCACGAGGAGGTTTGAGTTTGTGTCGTCGCCGGACCCGGCCCGGCCATCGTTCGCCGCGGGGGTCGCCGCCGGGCCAGCCCTCGCCGGGCCACACCGCCGAGACTTCGGACTCGGTGCGCAAGAGACACTGCCGAGACGCCCCTCCTCGAAAGTGCCGGCGGGGTCAGGGTCGCGGGGCCTCGAGCCTCCCATTGGGCCGATCCCTTTCCCCGCCCCTCTAAGTGATTCGACCTTAACGGTGACAAGTAAGTAGCCATTGATATTTTCACTACTTGTTCATATGACATGTTGCAAATCAAACTTCGGACTAACAATTTGTCTTAATGGCTCGCGGCAAAGAATCTGGTTGATTGTAAGCGGAGGGGGGCGATTCGGCGCCATATCAATGGCATCCGAAAGCCCGCCGATTAAAGAGAACTACCGGCGCCGGTGACCGTCGGGCCGCGAGGGAGGTTCCTTGGGCGTGGGACCACTTCAGGCGCTGGCGTGGAGGGCGCCCTTGCCAGGAAGATCAAGACGGACTTTTGGGTGAGTCCGTATGCGGGGATTACTTCACGTTGTTTAAATACTATGTTTCTTAAATAATTGAATGATACATGTTTTCTGTATGCGGAACTACTTCACGTGCGTCTTGGCGGGCAGAGGCGGTGGCGCTAGAGTGCGGGGCGGTCTGCGCCGAGACCGACTCAAGGACCCGTACCACGAGGCGCGTGTTTTGTGCATCACCTCCTTCAACGCCGACGTGCTTGGCAAGGTGGTGAGGAAGAACGAAGCAAGGGAGATGATGCTCCGAGAGGAGACCGACCTCACCAGGGACCAGTACATCCAGGTTCGTAGAACGCATTTTTTTAGATTCCTTCAATGAAAAATAAGCGAGACTTCCATTAATCCTCCGCTATGTCATGCGGATGTGTCGGAGTGGTGCGGCAAGTACAAGGGCTCTTTGGGGGGCCATTGTGGACAAGTGGCTCTTGGGACGAGACGTGACGAGACCAAGAGACTGGTCGGAGATGTCGCTTGAGATGGCAGGCGCTCCACACCACCAAGGAGCGTGCCCCCCCGGTGTATATGAGAGAATGGATGGCGATTACATTTGATTTTTTTATTCAAGCGCTCAAATCTCTTCACTTCTAACCATCTCGTGTTCTCCCTCGCATGATCGGCCGCGCATGAAAAAACCAGCAGGTCGGCGAGTACGCTGGGTGGGCCTTGACTCTGCCCGGGCAGCTGGATCGCCCGCCAACGTCTGACCGGCGAAGGGGCCCGAGGCGTACACCAACGCCAGCCGTCTACCCCAAGCTTACCCAAGACGCCGAGGCGCCAAGCAGCGCCATGGGGGCGACTTCGATCCGACCACCGCGCCCCCGGACACGCACTGGTGATGAGGTTGGGAGGAGGGAAGAAAGACGCCGGTTCTGGATGGCCAACAGCGCGATCAACCCGCGTCCTGCTGTTGCCGAGTGGCGTGCCGGCTCAGGAGCACGACCTCCACCGACATCCCCATAGCACCTCGGCGTGAGCTCCACGCCAGATGATGCGGGACTTTCAGGTAACTTCAGTTTCATCGGTCGTTCACTGGTTTTACACATGTCCGCTACCTATGCATTGTTTCAATGTTACGGTTGTAATATTGCAGGCCCGGATGGCGAGTTGGAGGCCGAGGCGAGGCGCCCCAGGCGGCTGTTGATTTGAGGCGGCGGCGGCGGCGAGGCCCATCGGCGGGAGTTGGAGGCAGTCCGGCAATACTCGGTGCGCCAGCTGCGGGGCGTGGCGAGCTACTTCGGGGGCCTCGGATCCCCCGGTGTGACCCCCCCTCCGTTGCCTCCCTCATTTGTTCGCTCCACCACCGTTTCCCATTCCTCCTCACATGCAGGACTCCGGTGAGTATATGTTGTTGTTTATTTTATTTTGCACGTGCGGCTCACTGCAGGTACTAATGAGATCGCCTCTTCTTTTGTGCAGCCCGCGGTCGGCGGGTTCGAACCCGACTCCTCCAGTGACCCTTCTCCACCCCATCCGGCCTATCCGGTCGGCCCGACTCCACGGTATACGTGGCGGTGGCGTTCCTCCTCGGGCGCTTGGCGGCCACACTACGGGCTTCCACACGCCCCTCCACACCACGGTGGGCGTTCTGTCGGCTGCGGGGCGGGTGGTATCCGGGGCAAGGTGAGGACTCTTCGCGACAGGGGAGGCCACGGTTGGGGCCGTGAAGTTGAGGTGGTCGTGATGGATTTATTTTCGATGTTGGACATGTTGCCTTTGTGATGGATCTAGTTTCGATGTTGGACAAGTTACATTTCGTTTGGATGTTGGACATGTTTAATTTCGTTTGGATGTTGGACTATATGTGTGAATTTGTGATATATGTGGATTATATATGTGGATTTGTCAAATATGTGGATTATATATGTGAATTGGTGATATATGTGGTCTATGATATATATATGAATGCTTATGGTATATGTATGTGTTGATGGAGGCTGTGAATCAATAGAAACAGCAAAAAATAAATAAATCTCCCAGCTTTGCCGAAAGTGCGGCAGGAATGGCAGATTTGCGAAAGTGCAGAGGCGGCACTTCGGCAAAATGACCATAACTTTGCCGAGTGCCGGATGCACTCGCACTCGGCAAAGTGTATTTTGGTTTTTTCAAAACAATTACTTTTGCCGAGTGCTGGGATACGGCACTCGGCAAAGTTTCAAAAATCAAATCTTTGCCGAGTGCGGGCGTTCGGCACTCGGCAAAAGAACCTTTCCATATTTAACGGGCGACGCCGGGTTCGCCGAGTATCGACATGGCACTCGCCAAACCCTTCGTCAACTGCCAGATTTTGGCACTTTCGGCAAAGACTCGTTTGCGAGTCCATCTTTGCCGAAAGTGGGGTTCGCCGAGTTTGGCGGTCGGCAAATCCTTTGTCGAGTGCAAAACTGTCTTTTGCCTAGTGCGTCGGCTTTCGGCAAAGCCACCGTTTCCTGTAGTGACAGTCCATCTCTTTTTCTTTAGATCTTGATGACAAGGCCTTCACCTCTTTCGATCTTAATAAACCTGAAGCCATTGTTCTAGGCTCGCCTGTGCCCGGAGACAGTCAGATCCACCTTCCCGTAATGCTGATGGCGTGCGACCTGATGCTGAGACAGCATATCCGGCTGCTATAGAAGGGTCAGTGGATGTACAATTAATTGACTCTACTGAGGAAGATGTGACACCTGAGAAGAAGGGCAACCACTGTGCTGCTGAATCTTCGGATGCCGAGGACGTCGTGAACAGGGCGACAGACAATGACGGTGCTGCAAAGAATGCTGCCGTGACTCCGGATGGCCGAGGCATCACGGCCAAAGCTAGTAGTAGTGGCGCCACTAAAACTACGAGACAGTAGTTTTCATGTTTGCTTAAGCATTGGCGCGCGATTGTTCTCGCCAAGGCCCTACGACTACGAGAGAATAGCTGACATGCGTTCAATGCTGCCAGAAATTTTTGTACTTTTGACCGGAGGGTATTGCCAGTCAAGGTTTATTCATTGGGTATAACACAAACTTATCGTAGAATTTGTGTGGTGTGTGTCGTCCTCGTCCGTGGTATATTAGCTACTCGCTACTGTAGCGTGTGTAGCAGATGCATCTTTGTCTCCTGATGATCCGCTCTTATTGTATTCAGTCCGATAACTTGACGAATAACCACTATATTTATGCATGGCTAGGTGCTGTAGCTTGAAGCTTCGTTCGTATGCTCAGACACTGCCCATCACCTGGCCGCTGTAGTTGTTCTGCACGTCGTCGAAGCGGTTCCACACCATGACGCCGCCGTAGTTGCCTATGCCTCCGATGGCAGGGATCACCGTGTTCGTCAGGGTGCCGGGATCGATGTAACCCGCGGCCTGGGGAGACGCTGGGAGGCCGAGGTAGAAGCTCCCCGCTGTGACGCTGCTGGTCCACGTGTTCCAAGCGCTCACCAGGTTGGTGTCGTCCCCGTTGGCGTACTCGCACCCGGGGTTGTTGTAGAACTGTATCCACACGTTGTCGAACTGGCCCGTCTGCAGCGCCGGCCCCAGCGACGCGTCCGGGTAGGGGCACTGCGGCGCCGCCGTCAGCAGCACGCGCCCCTTGCCCCTGAGCGCGTTCGCCAGGTCGTCGTAGTGCGCCGACTGGCTGTTCTCGATGTCAAAGTCGATGCCGTCGAGCACGGCGGCGCCGAGCGGGCGGGACGAGCCGCTACCGCCCAGGAAGTTGTCCCACAGGTAGTCGGCCACGCTGTTGGCGTCGCCGGTGGAGGAGAGGCCGTAGCTGCCTGTGTTGCCGCCGATGGAAAGGAGCACATTGATGCCCTGTGACTGGCAGGTCTCGATGTCGCCGCTCAGGCCGGTGCAGCCGCCGGAGCCGGGGTCACAGTGTCCGGCGAGGTTGAGGACCGGGGTCTGTCCGTTGCCGAAGGTTGTGAGGAACGCGAGGTTGACGTAGGCGTAGAGCCCGGAGTTGCAGGCGTCCGCCAGGGTGCCTTCGTTGCCGTTCTGGCCCCAGTACACTGCGATGTCGCCAGCACTGGTGGTGCCAACCATGGCAGCAACGAGGAGAAGGGGCAGAACAGGAGCCCAATTGAGATTAGCCGCCATGTTGCTTACTGGTCTCGATGATCAGTCGAGGAAGCTTCAGTTGCTACTTACTTTGGTTTGGTGCCTTGGTGGTGTAGTGGTAGCATGGAACCCTCCATATAGGCGTGGATGGTTGAATCGTTCCAAGGAGGCAGAGGAAACTAACACTTCGACCTGCAGGGCCCTTCTTGGAAGTTTTCAGAAACCACAATTGACTTGCTGCTAGACTTGTAATTCAGTTTTTGAGGAAAATCGTAATCGTTGGGCATGTACATCCTTTTTCAGTGTTTAGGCTCGTTTGCACACTGACATGACGTCAAGTACAAAAATACTTGAGCCTTCAATTAATCAAACATATAAAAATAGAAAATTTCAAAAAAATAAAATTGATAAAAAAAGATTTTCACATTAAACTTAAGCTACACTAATCCTACATTGGAATTGCACGAAAATAATCGCCATAACTTCAATACAAGTAAAGTGTAGATCTAGTATAAATTCATAGTAACTAAAATCAGATTCTGGGAGAGAAGAATTTAACTCGAATATATTGAATGCTAACTAGGAAAAATAAAAGGAAAGGAGAGAAAGCAAAAAAAAAAAAAAAAAAAAAAAAAAAAAAAGAGGTAATAGAAACAACATTTGCAACCTAGCAATATAGTGAAACTAAATAAATTTCAAGTATTATACCGAAGCATATGCAAAAGAAGAAATAATCAAAGTTAGAAAATCCAAAAATTTTATTATGGATCGCAAAATAACAAAATATTTGAGGCTTCAATTTACAAAATGGTGAGCAACAAAATGTTGGGCAACAAATTGTTGTTCAAGAAAATGTTGTGCAACAAAATGCTGGCGAGGTATATTATAAATCTAGCCTCTTATGACTTTAGACATTATTCCATTTGTATATGTTAATGAATCTTTATGTTTGTAGCCCTCTGGATCGACGAATCCTAGAAGCCAACGAGGCCTGACCAAAATGTTGGAGGGACGCTTCATAATCTCACAAGTCAGTGACATTGGCGAATCGTTTCTGCCAAAAGCCCATGCAATGAAATTTGTAAATCACTATGGAGTTATTGTTAGGGGGCTCCATCTTGATCAGCATCCGAGAATGGAAATAGAATAACGAAGATCATCGGGTCAGATATGTCTCTGATAGAGAAAAGGATGCTCTTTGGAATGATCTGAGTGGACATTTCAAACTGTCACAAGGGACAAAAAAGATGTAGTTAAGACATGGGCTCTGGAGAAGTTGGCCACACAATTCCAGAGCTTTAAGAAGAAGTTGTAAAATGAATATGTCAAGAAGAATCAGACTCCGGCTTTCACTAGCCATTACACAAAGTTAAGGGACCACTGGAAAGATTTTGTGAGGTAAAAGACTTCAAAGGGGTGACGTGCGGGTGAGAAGAAACCAAGAGGATGCACGGCAGAAGAAGTACCATCATAGACTGGGACCAGGTGGCTGCAAGTCTGCCATTACCAAGTGGAAAAGTATGGAGAGAGAACTAATTGCTAAAGCGATCAGACCTACTACCTTGGATTGGCCTGAACACTCAAAGAATTAGTTTTACCGGCATGGGGAAACACTTGACCCAGAGACCGGGGTATGTATTTTTGGGGAAACAATCCAAGCAGCAGCACAAAGACTTCAAGCAGCTATAAACGCTTCTGCCGAAGGCCAGTTCTAGCCCAATCAAGAGAAGGATGAGCTGACTTACGCCCTCGATAACCTTGAATATCCTGGTCAAACGCGAGGCAAAGGAATGATTCCATGGAAGGTTGGCTTCCCCGATGACACCGATACCTACAGAAGCCGTCGAGAAGAAAGGATGAGGAGGCAGAGCAGATGCGCAGGCTAGAGGTAATGGTGCAATAAGTGCAGGAGCAAGAGGCCCCCGAGAAGCCAGAATGCAGGAGGAAATCAAACAGTAAGTGGAACTAGCGCCGTAGCCAAAAGGCAGACCACATCAGTAATCACTAGTACTGAAAACTTTTTTCCGTGACGGGCAGATTTCATTATGCGTGGCGGGCAAACCTGCCCGTCACCCTTCAAAGGTCACGGTTAATCAATGATTAACCGTGGGCTCTTGGCCCGCCATACAAAATAGATGTACCGTGGCGGGCGTGCTACGGCGCCCGTCACGGCAATGATTTCAAAAAAAAAGAAAAATCCCGGACAGGCCCGCTGAGCCATCCAGGCTGCAGCGCCGCCGCCACCGCGCCGGGTTCTCCTCCACCGCTGGGCTCGACGCGCCCGCCTCGGACCGAGCGGCGACCGGTGAGGAGTGCCGCCGCGCCGCTCTCCGCCTCGTGAGATCTGGCGCGCCGGCGCGCGGATCCGGGAGGAGGCCGCCGCACCGCAGACGGGCAATCCGCGGCCGGGTAGGCCACCACGTCGCCACCGGGGAGGAGGCCGCCGCCCGCACCCACGCCGGATCAGCGCTTCGCCGATGTCCCGCGCCCGTGGAGGCTGCCGCCCCCTTGTGCCAAGACGCTGCGATCCCGGCCGCTTAGCAACCACCGCGTGCGGTTCGCCGTCGATCCTCCACCGTAGCGTTGGGGGCTGCCGTCGTGGATCTTGGCGCCCGCCGCCGGTGTTAGGGCCGCCTTTGTGGAGAGAGTGGAGGACCGAGGGAGAGAGAGAGTGGGTGGCGAGGGAGAGAGTTGGGGACCGAGGGAGAGAGAGTGGGTGGCGAGCTGCTCCGTGAGAGAAGCCGGGGCGGGATGGAATGCGGAGAGTGGGGATCGAGAGTGGTAAACCCTAAGTGTTTGGTTTTATATCCGCACATGGCTATTGGGCTATACCGGGCTTATTGGGCCTCTCGCTTAAGCGTGACGGGCCTTTAAAGGCGCCCGCCACGGAAAAATTGATTTTGCGTGGCGGACACCTTAACACGCCCGCCGCTATTTTCCGTGGCGGGCGTGTTAAGGTGCCCGCCACGGAAAATTGATTTTGGCGCGTGGCGGTTAAAACACGCCCGCCACGCAAAAAGAAAACTGGGCGTGGCGGGGTATTTTTCGTGGCGGGCAAAAAAAGTGCCCGCCCGCGAAAAAAGATTTTGCGGTATCACGCGAAAAATCATTTCGTTACTAGTGAATAAGATCTTATTACTGCACGCGTTATGGCTTGTGTCTATGATGTGCCTGAAGGCGCCGCGTCTATGATGCGCTTTTTTACACAGTGAGTGCCGGCACATAGTATAAGAGCAGCCCATCGCGACGCACGTCCGCCCCGTTGTCGGAACCCAAAATCGACTACAGCTGCAAAGTCGGACGAAGCGATTAAAATGATATTTTTGGCACCAAACGGGCCAGGAATCTTCCATGGACCCACGTACGTGAGGACACATGGGCCAGGAATCATCATGCAGCGGTCTGAGGAGACATCCAACCGGTTCGTCATCTTGCTGCCGTCTCCGTAGTAGGCTTCCCAATCGATAAGTGCCGAATTAATATCGCTGATAGCAATGATTGGGCTGGTACAACGCCGAAGCCACGGTGAGCTTAACTGCCTCGTGTGTCTAGTATTCATGGGCTGAGAGCAATACGAAATACAACAGCGACTTGCGAACGAGCCAGAGGCTCAGTGGTAGCACTCGCAGTGGCGAGGCTGCCCGCCAGCGTTCGATTCCCAGGAATCGCAACGCTGGTGTCGCACCGGTGCTGCTGTGCAGCACAGTGTCTTCGCCTGGATTAAATTCCGGGCTTGTGCCTCTCTTCGCGTATGGACGTTCAATGAATATTGCGACGAATTTCATTGTCCCTTCGAAGGACGCGATTTCCAAGTCTGTGTAGCTGTAGGTCTGCTTTTGTACGTGTGGTGTGCATGTGGTGTGCGTGTGTGTATGAACAGATACTACAACAACCGCATGAGATATGAGAGGCAAAAAAAAAAGAAATACAACAGTGACTTAGGCTATTTGCCAGCATGGCATGGCTCAGAGTAAGTCCAACACCTTCTGATGCAGAAAAGTTTTTACCATATACTACTAGATATACTCTAAAAAAATATCTATCTTATCTTGTTGTGATGAATTTACCAATTAATTACTTCAAATGTTTTCACAATATACATGATGCATGCATATCCATCTTACTTGATGAGTTATTAAGAGCAGCACTACTGCATGCACAGAATCGTCTCTCGGGTTGTGCGGAACCCAAAATTGGCTACACCTGAAAAATGGGGACGCAGCGATTCAAATGATATTTTTGGCACCAAACGGGCCACGAATCTTCCACGGATCCACGTACGTGAGGACACATGTGCAACTAGAGCTAGCGGGATTTCTTTCTATTTTCTTGTGGGACCTATTACGTACATTGGAGGACGCCAAGTCGTCGACCCTATGCGTTCTTCGATGCAGACATTAGAGCTGCCTCAGATGCATGCATGCATGAATAGTCACTATCTAATGCATGCTAGCGTGGCTGCCATATGTATGTTGCATACATAATCCATCCATGCCTTGTTTTGCCTTGTAACAATGCTGCAAGCTGGAACATCACTGACATGTGAATAATGCAATGATACGTTTGCTCGCTGAAGGGTCGGTGTTGTTGATTGGACGACAAGAACTGTACATGGTGGTTATAACTTACTACCAGACCAGAGCTTTTTCCATTTGGTTTTTATTTTTCATGATGGTTTTGTCAAAATAGTGGGGCGGAATGTCATCAGATTCCAGTCGGTTGCTGAAAACTGATAGGATTGAGTCAATATATTCTGTCGCCTTTGGGGAACCCACACGAAAAACACACAAACCATCAGGAACACGCCCGTCATTCCCGACGGCCCTGTCACTACTACAAAACCGATTTTCCGTGGCGGACTTTTGGATTTTCCGTGGCGGACTTTGTGTCCGCCACCAACATAGGGTCACGGTTAATCATCCATTTTCCGCGGGCGGACTTTTTAGCACCTCAAATGCCCGCCACCATTAATGAAAAAAAAAATAAAAAAAGAAACCCTAGATCCGGGCCCAAAGGGGCCCTGATCCGCCACCCCGACCACGGGCCCGTGATCCGCCGCCCGACCGGGAGGGGCGGAGCGGCTCGATCCGCCCACCGCGCCGGGAACGGCGGTCGGGAGGAGGAGCCGCCGTGGCAGCCCGCCCGGCAGCGCCGTCGCTCGCCAGGCGAGGGCGCGGGCGGGGTGCCGCGCGCCGCTAGCGGCGCCAGCCCCCGACGCCGAGCCATCAGCGGGCCACCGACCGTCGCGCACGGACGGCCGCTGAGCCGCCTCGGCCGCCCGCGCCTCGCCGACCGGCCGAAGCCGCCTCGCCGGGCCGAGCCGCCGCCTGGGGCCATAGCGCCGGCGCCGTCGCGCGCTGCCATGGCGCCATGGCTCTTCGGCGCCCGGCGAGGAGAGAGGGTGGGATGGGGGATGGGAGTGGAGGAGAGCTGGCGGATCCGAGAGAGGCGATGGGGACGGGAGGAGGAGACCATTGATCCGAGCGGGGATGGGGGGGAGTGGAGGAGAGAGGGTGGATGACTGATGAAAAATCTTACTAGACTGTAATATCGGGCCAAATGGGCTGAGGAGAAACCCTAATGGGTTGGTTCTGGGCTTTATTTTCCGTGGCGGGCTAATTACAAAAACCGCACGGTTAAACTATTTACCATGGCGGTTATTTTACAATGCCCGCCACGGTTAATAGGGATTAACCGCGGGCGGTTATTTTACAATGCCCGCCACGGTTAATCGATAACCATGGCGGTTTTTCCTCGCCGGAGGGGGTGCCGAGCCACCTATTTTCCGTGGCGGTTTCTCAAATGCCCGCCACGGAAAATAAAATCGAACACCATGTAAAATCAATTTTGTAGTAGTGTGTCCAACCGACAGAATCCTCCCACGCGGGCTCATGTGACCAAAATTGACAGCCCAGATCACTTCCGCACATGGCCCAGTGAAAAAAACATCGCGGCCCACAACTTCTACTGGCGGGGGACAAAAATCACCATCACCAAACCCTAGCTACATCTGCCCGCCCCAATCTCCTTCGCCCACCGCCATAGGCCACAACTCCTAACACGCCCGTCTCCTCCTCTTTGAGCTTCTCCCCGTCGAACCGGGGAGCTCCCCCCGCGCCGACACCATCACCGCCCACGGGCGTCCCCCGATGCCCGCGCCACCGCCCCCCAAGGCCTTTTCGACGCCCGCACCACCGCCCCCCGGGGACCTCCTCAACGCCAAGCTGCCACCGCCTCGACATGCTCTCCGTCGCCCGCATCACCACCGCCCTAAGAGGCACTTCGATGTCCGTGCTGCTATCCCCGTGAGGGGCTCCTCGACGTCCACCCCACCACTCCCGAGGGGGCTCATAGATGCCCGAGCGCGCCGCCCGAGGGACTCTTGGATGTCCGCGCCACCGCCCCAAGGGCCTCCCCGACCTAATGCAAGCTCGCCGCGCATGACGCCGGCCCGAGGGGCTTCCATCCGCCCGTGCCGCTCAGGTGTACTCTCCGCCTCTCCAACCTCCCTCTCGGATCTCTTTGTCTCTTTCCTTTCTCGATGGGATCTATGGCCACAATCGCATAAAACTAATGAGATCTATGTTTCGATTTCGATTTAGAACTAGCAAATTGTTGACCTCATAATATCTTGGTCTAATTTAAATGTTGTAGAGACTGTATCATCTCGACCAAGGATTTGTTTCTTGTGGCTATGTGAGCTTGACTATGTGTTCTACCAATTGCGGTGTTTGGTTACTTGTTGTCCTTAAGTATTTTCGCTAACTCGTTTTTCAAAGCATTTTTGTCATTTCTAAACTCTAATGTCTTTCTTGATATCAACACTTGAATATGTTGTAGTATCCAATTTATCGAGTGCTAAGGCTTTTCCTTTCTTTTCATAGTTATCCAATTTGAGGGTTTTATTTGGAGCTACGGCAAAATGTCATCAACCAGCTATGTCGCGGCATGCCAAGTTATCTAGGTGGAAAAGCTGTTGTTCAGTTCATGTCATTCTTGTTGGGGTTCTTTAGTGTATCCTAGATAATTCTGTTGGTGCTCCACATGGTCTCATGTTGACAAAAAAAAAAAAAAAAAAGATGTGTACCGATATCATCTAGCATGCCTCTTTAGCTTGTGCCAACCGAATACTGCCAGTAACAATAATAAAAAAGTAGGCCAGCTGCCTTAGATTGTGTTGACAATTATTAACCTCTTTTTTTTTTTGATGATATCGATTAGATAGTCCGAGGACACTTTTCTTTTGGTTTTCAGCTTATAGCTGTCCCCTTACCAAATGATCTGGAGGATTATCTGGACTGACTCAACCTGGATCAATTAGCCATATGTTCGAAATTGGCTAACTAATCAAAATAAAAGGATTAGAAATTTGATTTGGCTGGGGGGTGGCTGCCATGTGCTAGGCTCTCTGGAGATGCCGAAATGATGTTGTTTTTAATCAAAAGAAATCTAATTCTATTTTGCAGGTAATTTTCAGAGGGGCGTATTGGTTACGCTACTGGGCCCAGTTGCAGCGTCACGAGATAGCCAAGGAAGCACTCTCAACGATAAGCAAGAAATTAGAATTTATTGCTTTAGAGATATCCAATAAAGGATGGAATCATTTATATTGTTTGAACTAGCTTCCACGGTCGTACTATAAGACCGTGGCTTTCTCTTTTGTTTCTCGAAAGTTTTTGTAATAATTGGCTGTGTACATCCCGGGATGTATAGGCCGGATATTGTTATCCATTATCTAACAAAAAGTTGGTAACAATCATATATACTTTTTTTCTGCGTGTTATGCAATTTGCTGGTTCTCCTGATTTTTGTACATGGGAATTTATACTCCTCTTTTTGTCATGACACCCTACCTTGGTAATAATTAACTCTTTAATACGCCCTGCCTCTTTGGATAATCAAGAAGTAATATTACAGAACTAAAATATTTTTTCTTGAATAATCGAGAAGTAATATTACAGAGAACTAAAATATTTTTCTTAATACTTTATGGCAATTTTGAAGCCCTTTTTAGCTTGCTAGTCTGGTTATCTGTGAAGTTACAGTATTGATTGCACTGTGAAGACTATTGTTGGTGGATTAAAATTTTGGCAGTTTTCGCTCGTGCTTGATGGATTGTACAGTTGGGCTAGATTATTTCATACTAACATTTAGCATATTCTTTTGTAGGACAAATGGAAGACTAAAGTTGCATATCTACTTCTGATGCAAGGTACATGTCTATAGTAAATAGTATCAACTGAAAAATTCCTTCCAGAATTCATTTGTAAATACATGCCGTGATAATTTGATTCAACTCAAGTTGAATATTCTAACTCTACTTGTGGGTAACTTGGTTTGCCCCATGCTGGAAATGATGACGTTTCTACTTCTTTTGTGTAGTTAAATATGATGTAGAGTGAAACATAGTTAGGAACTGGACCAGCAGTATATGCAGTGCAGTGAACTTGCAAATCTTTTGACTTTGTATATAAGATGTCATGTTGTTACTTGTGTGGCGAACAATGACTTTGTACTGAGATTTGGATGACATGAATTTGTGATTAATTACATGCACGTGATGATTATTTGTGTTACATGAATGTCTAATATGATTATTTGGATGACATGAATTTGTGATCAATTACATGAATGTTTAATATGATTTGAGTGGATCTATAAATATTACCAAGCACAATTATGTGTTATATTGGTGGTTATATGGGATAGTTCTAGTCAGATTAAGCTAGAGCGTAAACAGAGGGGGTGCGACTATAAAAGAGGAAGAAAAAAAAATTGGCAATATAAATACTATTAGCATGGTCAAAACTATTAAGATAGCAAAATACATTATGTCACCTTTAATTATCATCAAATCTGCGTTCTTCCATTTCCATGAAGCGACGAATCACGAGACTCATTCGTGACTTTCATCATTTCTTCTTTTCTCCACATAGGAAATAAGACAATCATTCATAAATTTATCACCAATGCGATTCCGCGAATTTGTTTTCACAATCTTCATGCCAGAGAAAATCCTCTCAACCGTAGCAGTAGCAACCGGTAGTACTAGTACAAGCTTAAGTCGATAAACCGTGGGTAACGCTCATGTTTTCTAGTCTCCACCATTTTCTGAGAAAGCTCGGCAATAGTTTGTATGTTAGAGAATCTGTCATCATCTCTCACATCAAATATGTAGAGGCCAAGTTCATTGCTAAGGTCCCTTAGATTCCCGTAATTAAAATCATGTGGATAAAGCTTTGCTAGGCTCAACAACTTGTCCGCATCAAAATCACAAAATGAGTCTCTTGACTGAAACAGCTGACCATACAAGCAATTGAGAGCTTGTCTCATTGAAGCGGCCGTCAAGCTCTTGAAGTAGCCAATCAATAATATCATTGAAACAATCAACTTGATAGTAAAGCTTGTTTGTGATTCCAGATTTGTGCCTTCTCTTCTTTGGATCAACATATTCATCTTCCATTTCCAATTTGGATATATCATTCTTCTCACAAAATACATACACATCATCTATTAGTTTTTCCCACTTTTTCTCCTCTAAGCTCAACCAATTTGCATCTAGTGGCTCTTACACAGTTAATAGCATTCACTATGTCCCGATCCTTACCCGGCAGTGCTAAGCACAAGGTATTTGTGATTCCTAATATAGTCAACATAAGATGCAAATAGAAGATGGAGTCAAAGGACTGAAAATACTCTAGAAGATTTGATGCTTGATCTCTAATTTTCCAGTCTTTATCCTTTTCCACAATTTCTAGTACCTTCACTATTGTAGAAAACATGTCAACTATACTCTTGAGAGATTTATAATGTGAACTCCAACGAGTATCTCCAGTGTCTTTGTACACTTTGCTCTTGATTTAACCCCGTACCAGTTTGAAGTTGCCCACACCCAAGTGCCTTACTCATTTCTTTAAGATTAATATCTCTAATCATTTCCCTTCTCTTAGATGATCCACCAACAACATTTAATAACATGGAAACCTTAGTAAAAAAAAATCACTAACCCCTTTATGCTTTCTCACAATAGCCACAAGAACTAATTGGAGTTGGTGAGCAAAACAATGAACATAATAAGTTGAACTATTTTCTTTTCGGGATCAATGATTTCAAGCCATTGAACTCACCTCTCATATTGCTAGCACCATCATATCCTTGGCCTCTAACTTGCTTTTTAAACTTAAATTAAGCTCAGCAAATAGTGCATCAATGGAAGACTTGAGATGGGCTGAAGTTGTTTCACTTACATGAACAAGTCCCACAAATCTTTCCTTCACAATTCCACATTTATCTACATATCTCAAGACCACAGCCATTTGTTCTTTCCAAGAAACATCTCTTGACTCATCAACTAGCAAGCAAAAAAAAAACATCATTCCCAATTTCTTCTAGAATAGCCCTGTAGCACCTCCTTTGCAAAAACAATGCACAATGTCCCTTTGTATTTCAGGGAGAAACCAAAAAGACTATTTTTTGATGCTCCCCTTACATGCCTTTCTTAAGACTGGATTTTGCTCATTTGCAAAATCACGAAATTCCCTGAAATTCCCTCTATTTAGAGAATCCTTCGACTCATCATGGCCTCGGAAAGCCCAAGCCTTGCTTTGCTAACATTCTAGCAACATCAATAGACCCATTCAGCCGAGTAATATAGTCCCTCTTAGCACCTTCATTTACACCATGGACAACCACATTAATGTGTTGCCTTGTTTGCAACAAATCATCACACTTCTTCATTGCTATATAGTGCGAGCCATTAACATCACCCACATGATCTTTAAGCCTTTGCTTTCTGTGAAAACCATTCCAACCATTTTTCACAAAAGCTTCATATCCACCATCCTTCTTTTCTCTGAATAGGAAACAACAAAAACAATACGCTTTGTCTTTAGATTCACTGTATTCAAGCCAATTTCCAAACTCATCGAACCACTCTGGAATAAACCTTCTTGGCCCTCCTCCAATATTGGTTACAGGAAAACTAATTGTGCGAGGTTGACAAGGCCCTTTATCCAAGTACTTCCTTCTCACCATTTCTCTAAGATTAGGATGGTAGTCATCAATTTGTTTCCGCAACCCTGGATCATATTTAATCTCCTCTTCCCAGTTGATATCATCCAAACGCAAATTTGCGAGCACTGTTAGCACTATCTGGCTCTGGCTCTTTTCTTTTTTTGTAAAATCTTTCCATCGGGTAATCTGTTTACGCAGACCACGGTACACCGTCTAGTAAATAATTTGAGAAAGAAAAAGTGGCAAATATCTACAAGAAATTAAATTAAATAGATTAGTACGTATGTACCTTGAGCAGCTTTCTAAACTTCAGCAGAAAGATTCTGATGGTGGCGATTGTACGAGATGCGGCCAGCGGCAGCGGCCAGATTCCAGCAGCTCAGCAGTATCTTCAACGGGGATTGTAGATTTGTAGAGATGCAGACAGAGGACCGGCCCTAGATGGATTGTAGAGGCACACGCGCCGCAGACGGGAAGAGAGAACGTCGCGACGGAAAGCAGCGGAGACTGCGGAGTATACGTGCTGCACTTCTCATCTTCCTTGTACGATGGGTTCAAGTTAATTGGGCTTGTTGCTCTGCGCTGGGCTGGGCTGGGGGGTGCAGCATGTTGGCCCAAGGGGGGTGCATGTAGGGTAGAAATCTGATGGCAATAACTTGTTTAGGATTTTTTGGGGGGTGCGGCCGCATCCACAAGCCAGTCGCCTTTGGTTCTAGTACAGATCAAGTTTCCAAACGGTTCTGCTTGCCTTTTCCTGTCAGTTTTGAATGACAGGAAAAATGTCTGATTCTGACGGGGTGCCTTTTCTAGATGGCCTTTTTTCCTAATGGTTATACTGTCAGGAGTCCGTTTTGGCGGTTGATCGTAAACCGCCACGAACTGCCACGAACTGCCATCAGGAATTGTTTCAAAGGCCATTATTCCTGTCTAGTCGTTTCTGTCAGCCTATTCCTGGCGGCCAGCCTGAATTATATTCCTGATGGTTTTTCTGGGTATTCCTCACGGCTTTTGGCTGTCGGGGAAAAAGCTCTGTCTGGTATATACAACGTGGAATACTAAATTTTGCTGGTTAGCAGGTTGGTCCTGGCCCGGACAACTGGACGGCACACGTAAAAAAAAATTGATGTGGCGTTTGACAAGGAGTGCACGTGAACCTGATGTGGCGGCTGAGCAATTGGGCAGTAAGAGACAACAAGGCACGCCAACTTTTCTAAATAACGCTGATTGAACGGGGGAAAAATGAATTAATATTACTAGCAGGACATGACTCGTCAACAACCCAGATTCCACGTAGGTCTCGATGCAGGCGTTGAATGGAGCCTTGTGCTAGACCACACCATCGATGAGTTGTCCCATATGTATATTTGGATTTGGTTTAGGTGCCGATCGGTGTCTAACCATACAAATTCAATGACATCTATTAAACATCCGGAATGGAAATATAATGTAGATTGAAAAATTTCGCTGATATTTTTATTTGAGCCCCACGAATGTATATAATTGCACACCACGCACAACATGCCACTTGCACTATATACCACTAGCCTATAAAATCTCCCATGCTCCGCATCTGATAAAATATCTATATCTTCTTTGTGGTTAACTTATTAGTTACTCTAGATATTTTTACCATCCATGCATATCTAAATTTTTATACGAGAGCAACGCCGACGGACAAAGGTGACCCCCAGGAGTAAGACGACCCCGACTACGACGACGTGCCGATCAATGACAACAATGAAGGCAAGTCCTAATCCCCACCCCTTTACTACCAACTTAATCGTATGGTAATAATATGTGAAGTCACAACTTAGTTGCAATTACATTAACTTGTGAGACCACAACTTAATTGTATTGCATTAACTTGTGAGACCTATATAATATATGATGTGTGATTCATCAACAATTATGCAAAATTTAGCATCACCAATCTCACTACTTAATTGCTTTTTGAACATTATCAACTATAACATTCAATATTTCTTTCTGAATTTGAGGTGAGGTATATTTAGCATTCTGTGGAGCATTACTTAAGACAATAGCCTTAACCTCCTCATCATATGAAGCTAGTAGCTTTACAATTTCAAGAAAATTACCTCTGTTCTTTGAATATTCTGATTCATCGTGTCCACGGAAGGGGCAAGCCTGGAATGCTAGCCATCGGACAACATCAATTGATGTTTTAAGCCGCAGTCTATTTGCCTTGATTTCTTCGCTTGTTTGTTTCTCAATCACCGGCTCAATATGACATAATCGGTTCTTCAAATTGTCATATCATTTGACAGAATACTGATGAGCTGAACCACTCTGTCCCATGTGAATTCTCAATGAACAATCTTTCCCGCCAACACTCTTCCAGTTATTAAATCCATTCACTGTAAACACATCTGATCCTGATTTTCCTACTGGCTTTTTTAGAAAATAAAAAGCAAGGAAGGCAAAAGGCTGCATCTTTTGTTGGTGAGTATTCCAACCAAGGAAAAGAATTAAACCATTTTGACTGAAACCTCCGTGGATGCTTCCCTGAACCTGAAGTAGGGTATACATCCTTAATAAATTGGTATGGACAATGCTTCATGTATGCTCTGATAACTTGTTCTTGTTTATCTGGAGGATAAGTCCAAATTTGGTCACGCAAACCTGGATCTCGCTCTACATTCAACACACTATTGTCTGCACAATCTACTCGTTGAACCTTAGCTGCCGGCTGCACAGCCTGCATTGGATCTTCCGCTTCTTCATTATTTTCTTGTTCTGCAGCAAGCCAGTAAGCCGTTTCATCTTCAACAGATTCAAACTCAAAGTCATCTTGCCCTTGATCTGTCGAAACATCAGCGGCGGCGGTGTCTCTCTTGAAAAAATTATCAATTGTCGTCCTTTTAATTTTCATAATGATTACCCTTCAATACAAAAAATAATAGTTTAATTAGCCAATTAGGCTATTAGCTCCAAAACCGATGGAGATAAAAGATTAGAGAGGCAGATCGGAGAGGCAGTGCCTACCTGAAGAAGCAGATCAGGGAGGCAGAGTGCTGGACGGACGGCTATGCCTGGACGCCGGACGGTTTCTTTACGGCAGCGGCGGCACCGTGGCAGCAGCCACAGCAGATGAATCGCCCTTCGCCCAGAAGGCTAGAACTGCTGTACGTGGCGGCAGTGGCGACGGTTTTGCACTTTGGCTAATGCACAAAATACAGAAGAGTTACTAATTTTTTCACTGAACATTGGGTGGGGCCATGGGCCAAAACAACACCCCACCCCCAGCCATGATCCCGGAAGCCTAGTCCCAGTCGTCGTGGCCTCATCAGTCTAAGGAAGCAGCCAAGCAGGTTAGCCCCGTGATAATGAGTCGTCGTCTCGTCAATCGTCGGTCTACTACAGTTAGGCAAGCTGGTGTGTCGTAGCAGTACAGTGCAGCGCTAAGCTAATCTTTTCTGAGGGGAACAGAGCAGTTCTGTCTTGTCGAGGCCGGCACATGGAAATGGGAGGCCGTCAATACTACTCGCTGGCAACGTCCACACCTAAGATGCTCTTTTCTATTGTCGTACAGCCTCGGATCCCTCTCTGTCTGCCTGGATTGAGTTTTGAGATAATTGCTTATTTAGCCCTGAAAAAACTTATCTCGCTTATCTGACCTTTTTTTTTTTTCAAAGATGTCTATTTAGTCTCAAAACAAAAATTTTCTTGCTTATTTGACCTTCCGTCCGTTTTCAAGGGTTAACGGTGTGAAGTGGTAACTAAAAAGTCCATTTTACCCCTGGCAGGAAAAAAAAAACAGAGTTTTATTTGTTTATAGTATATTTTGAGTGTATATATATACACACACACATTTGAGGCTACTAATGGCTAGAATCTCCATTTTTCTATATAATTAGTTTACATACTACGTGTATGTATTCATACTTCCTATAATCACGTATGGTTTCATACTCATTATACTTCATATAATCGTGTATGTATCTGCACATACTTCCTCACCAAAAAAAAAGTACAAATAAGTACTTTTATATGAAAAAGTATGCGTATATACTCTTATATATGCGTAAATGCTTCTCCACATGCAGATTTGTAGATACACGAGGACTTATTAGCATAGCTGAATACCTGACGAAGTGAACTTGCTAAGTAGTACGGCTACATACTCTGAGTATTAAGTATGTGTACATACGTGTACATGTACATACTCCCGGGTACGATACATATGTATAATAAATAAAGTATGTGTGCTGCTTGTTTTCGGAAGCATGCAGTAATTATAAACTAATACTAGTCCAACATGATAGATTAAATAAATTATATGTGCTGCTTGTTGACAAAACTAGGTATCTACACATACGTACATATATATATTTTTAAAAAGGCAAGTACGGCCATGCACTCAACGAACCGGGATTAACGGCACATCAGTTTTTTACATATACTGAATATTTATGTGCTTCCAATGTATATATATCCACTCAAAATATACCATAAACAAATGGAAATCGGTTTTTTATTTTTTCCAGCCAGGGGTGAAATGGACTTTTTAGCTGCCATTTCACACCGTTAACCCTTGAATACGGACGGAAGGCCAAATAAGCAAGAAAATTTCGTTTTGAGACCAAATAGACAACTTAAAAAAAAAAAAAAAGAGGCCAGATAAACAAGATGAAGTTTTTTCAGGGTCAAATAAGCAATTATCCCTTTGACTAATGCATGCCTGTTCTAAACTCAGGTTTTGACATGTTGTAATAACCAAGATGAAGTTTTTTCAGGGTCAAATAAGCAATTATCCCTTTGACTAATGCATGCCCTGTTCTAAACTCAGGCAGTCTAGTGTTATTTTTGACATGTTGTAATAACCTGGTGCGATTCCAGTTTACTAAGGACGATGAACCCGAAGTTTATTTCCGTTATCTAAAAAAAATGTGCGCCTACGCCACTGCTATACGGTATTATTTTTTATTGTTCATTAATAATGTCATTGTTGATGATCTCATCGTCTTATATACCCTGTAACGAGTAGCGACCACCCACCCTCACGTGCATATACCAGGATGGGCCGCGTGGCGGAAAATTAAAATGATGTGTACAGTGGATCGTCCATGTCCTGCGGCCCATATATCCACTAACCCGACCTGTCCTTGCTCCAGATGATGCATGGTCGACTTTTCTTGCTTTGGGCTTTGGGCCATTGCAGATAGGAGGGATCTGGAACAGTTGTAGGTCGGTTGGAGTGCAGGTTCGTGCAGTGGTTTAACTGACACTGACGAGCTGATCTACATTATGTGCTGCTTGTTGGAAAAATGTCAAGCGACTACGCAATACGCACACTACTACACAAAACTTAATGGTGACGATCAGTTTTGATTTTTGGAGGCGGGCAAGGCCAACGGTCACTTAAAGTAGTCAATGTCATCGACATTTTGTTAATGGCCATAAAGGACCAATATATGACTGTGTCACTGACTACTCTACACAGCTGCTGGGATCGGTATATCCACGCTGGCACTTTGGCATACTATATAACTTTATTATATGCGGATCATCCGGCTGACCTTTCACCGTTGTTGGAGCAAAAACTACCCTCTGCGCCATGACCCGCAACAGTGCTCTAGGCACCCGCGACGGCAACGAACCGCGTAATTTGTTTGTTTGTGGGGGAATGAAAGCCCATAGTCAATGCAAGGGCGTGCAGCCCAGCCAATCAAAGCGAGGATCCTGGCCCGGCGGGCCTCTGCCTTCTTCAGCTCTTCGATATCTATCCTCAAGCACAAGCCCAGGCCGAGAAGCTGTAATTTGGGCTGTGGACAGTGTTGACCCTGTAATTTTGTTCATGCATGGGCCTATTGCACTCGCTAGCCATGGCTCCCTAGTCATGGGTTGATATATAAGCCTGCTGGGCTCCTCCAGATCGATCGGTCACCCATATTATTCATTAGTACATTCGGTCAGTATATATAGGACTGACTTACCACAACGACCACCAATCCCTGCAGCTGCAGCAGAAGGCTCAACGACCACACCACCCCAGCGAACACAACGACGACGCCACATGTCACCCAGAACTTATGTTGAGGCTGTTAAAACTGGGCTAATCTCCTTTGACAATCAAATCTTTTCTCCATGTCACCCCACATAGGAGCACAGCTACTGCCATAAAGAACTGAGACTGTGTCTCTTGTCCTTGAACGAGGTTGTCCGTGATTTCAGGAAAATTCTCACTCGAAGGGCTGTCTAAATTAATGAACCTACAGCATTGTCTCCGCCATAGTGACATTGAAGAAACAGTGCTGACCAGTTTCTTTGAGTGTTTTGTTACACAGAACAAAGTTATTTTTTTAGATAATGACACAGAACAAAGTCATAATAGTCCAAGTCCAGGTGTTTATTCTTCCTTTTTCCAGATGTTTCTTATGCTTAATCTGTCCTTAATGAATAGCCAAAAAATACATTATGCTCGCATGGTGCCATGCTAGCTGCAGTGCTTATCTCTGATGGTTCTGGCGGTCACCCTCGCTGGTACATAAGAGGACTACACCTCGGTCACCATGTCCGGGCTGGGGAACTCATGGGTTTTTTTCTTTCTAAACCAATGGCATAAACCTCCATACCAACTCTCAGCCCCAAGGAATGACTGCGGAAAGGACAAGGGCCTGGCAATAATGTAATGACACGATCGAGAGGTTGGACAAATTTAATCTGTTAACAGCAGAGGATTGGAAGCAGAGGAATTCGAATAAGGCAGGGGAGCAAGCAGTAGGCAGGCAGTTGAGGCATGCCGGTAGCTTAAACTTCATGCGTTTCATCATGAAGCAGCTTGTGGAGGCTCCTCTTGCAGACCAACACAAAAAAACATGTCTCCACGCAACACCCAACAAGACAGACCAGGTTTCGGTGGCTATTCTAGAACTGGAAGATGATCTCATTCACAATGTCGTCATCGTGCTGAATTATATACAATACAATAAAGATATACAGCGGACAAATTATCTCACACTTCCCAATACAGTAAAGAAAATATAGTACACAATGCATGCATAAATCCGTACATGTTTGACAAGTAGTTATATACGATGCATAATGCTAAAGTTGATCATTATAAAGTACGTACTATATAGTAGCTAGCAGGAGGTGACCAAACACTTTTTTGCATCTCTTTTGACATAAAGGTACGTAAACATGAGCTTGGCTAATGATTCACTGTTGCTTGCATTTATCTGCTAGTTCCTCTGCCGCTAGCTTCAATTCATTAACGACCTCTGCCATTGTGGGTCTTTCATCCACATCTTCCTTGAGACATCGGACTGCTAGAGCGCCGATCTTGTCAAGGCACTCTATGCAATATTGACATTGTACACCGTTACCATGAGATAAAATATCTTTGTCGTACATCTCCCTTCCATTGCCCATCTCCTTCCTTCCATTGTCCTTCGGCTTGCAGGACTTGACAAAGTCTATAGGCAGGCTGTTGATTTTATTTTCACCATACTTGACAGTATTCCGGGTGATCAACTCAAGTAGCACCACACCAAAGCTGTAGACATCACTTTTGGCCACGAAACGTTCCGTCTTCATATACACTGGGTCTATGTAGCTCATGTCTGCTGCCACAGCCCGGGCATACATATCAACCGACAAAATCTTGGATGATCCAAAGTCAGATACCTTTGGTACGAGGTCATCGTCCAAGAGGATGTTGGCAGACTTAATATCACCATGGATATGGTCGTGGCCGCTATGTGAAGAGTGAATATGGGCAACACCTTCTGCAGTGCCAATGGCAATGTTGAGGCGTTTTGATAGCTGCAGAACCTCATGTGTTTCATCATGAAGCAGCTTATGGAGGCTCCCCTTGCTGATGAACTCAAAGACCAACACAGGGATAGTTGTCTCTAAGCAACACCCAACAAGGCGGACCAGGTTTTGGTGGATGTTGTTGAACTGGAAAGTGATCTCGTTCACAATGTCGTCCCCTTGCTGAAGGTTGTTGTTGTCTCTTTTACCAATGTCCCTGCCTGCATTGTGGGAGCGTTTAACCGCAACTAGCTGCTTGTTGTCAGTGGTTCCCTTTGTAAACCTTGCCAAAGGCACCTTCACCAATAAGGGTGTCGTAGTGGTTTGTGATCTTCTCAAGCTGCTTTTCGGTGAATATATTGATGCCAGCAGCGCCCAGTATTTTACCACCATTTTGTCAAAGCAGGCTGCCTTCGTTCGACGCTTTCGGTCTCGGTGAACGGACAAGAGTAGGATTGCCAGAAGAAGGCTTGCCACGAATGTTGCTGCAAACACAGTGTCCATCTTCATTAAAGGAACTAACTATGTAGGTGACTGCACGACATTATGTTCCTACTGTATTGAATTATTTTGTATGCCACGGATCTAACATTTTTGAACAAAATTGCACAACAATTTGTGAATTATTCAACAATTGTCTACTGCGTAAAACTAAGGTTGCCTTCTTTTACACTTTTGCTACTATTCCTGCATCCCATTTCTAGCTATGCACCTACACAAGTGCTTGTCTTAGGTGCATAATCAGAAAAAGTATTTATACATCTTGATTTTCATATAATAATGTTTGTTATCGAGGATACACAAAACTACCAGCGAAATCTAAATATAGTTTCAAATGTTCAACATTAGACTTTTTTTTATAGTGGACTGCTAGATTACAGAAAGTTTCAAATGTCAACTTGTCAATCACAATGAACAAGCAAAATATCAAGGACCAAGAGAACAGAAATATCGAGTGGTTGATATAATAGATACTACTAGTAATATGGAGTTGTGACAGATTTAGTCAGCTTATATGGTGACCTGATCTATATATGCTCACCTAATACTGCAGCAGCAGGCTCAGGAAATATGGGATGGCAGTCGCTTCCTCTTCGGCCGAATTTGCATGGACACTCGTAGCTACCATCTGTGTCGACGCACTTGCTGCCACTTGGACATGAATTCGATGTTGGAGATTCGCATTCATTGATATCTGCATATAATTGGTTATCACGACTAGACTTAGTTTAGGTAGTATTTACCACAAAGTTGTTTTCGAGACATCGTAAAGTACTAGCTAGAATATATCCGTAATTTTGAATTTCCAAATAATAAATTCAGATATGTGTGCCGAATTTGAGCATTAAAGTTTGAAACAAAAACCTTATAAGTAGCCATGAACATGGAATTGTAAAGTAATACTATACGAAGTCAACAGTATTACATAATAAATTTTAGACATGGCTAGATTTAATTTCTGGAGTTCGTTAAAAAATATTTTAAATTTCTAGAGGTGGTTTTGAACCATTTCTCATGATGCATTTATAGTCATAAGGCGTTTCTACACTTGGAAATTTAACTATATATAAGGGTGTTAGGTCCTACTGCTTGTCTATAAAATTGATCATTTGGAAAAAGAAAACCAATAAAATCATTTGTGCTGTACTGAACCTTTAGTCGATAGATTTTTTTTCTTACAAAATATTTGTGCAAGTATTCTTGCAGATTGGAATCTCTATAGTGTGACCGACCCATGGTTTTTACCACAGCACAGTCTATTATTATTAGTATACAAGGGGTGATATTGTTTTATATTTACTTAACCAATTTATATTTAGTATATTTGGTCTCTTAAACGATCCAAAATGACAAAGTTGTCAATTTCAATTTTTTTAATCTTTTGGAGCTCTGCAAATTTTTAATAGAATGTCTGTAAGAGAAGACATTTGAAAACTTCTAATTATAAATTAAAGCTCCAGAAACTTACAACAACTATTTAGTTTCCTCAAAATCTTAAACAAAATAGGTATCAAGTACCTTATTTTATATACTGCTGGGCACAATAATTTGGGTATAAAGTTTATCTTTATTCAACCTCATATAAGAAAACAGTACATTTTTTTTACTCCCCTGTCACTGAAAATTAGATTCTTAACAAGTTTGGGACAGATTATAGTATAGCTACAATATAACCATATTAAGCTTGACTAATTTGAGTTCCACCATAAAGTTGCACACTAATCGGTGTTTGGGTTATGCGCTGCAGCAAAATTGGTCAATGGAAGGGATGCAGCAGTAAATAGGATGGGAATACAAGGAGTATTAAATAGGCTGGTAGATAGTCATATTCCTAGAATCGACTTATTCATGGACAATATTTTGCTCTAGGAATTGATTTTTTTCAAGGATAAAGGGAGTAGCAATTATTTCTGTGTGTTACGTCCAGGTACAACCACCCTGTGGGGAGAGGGGGAAAGCCTTGACGGTGAGGAAGCTTATTAAGGTTTTGGAAGTGGGTGAGATTCATACATGTGCATGTATGTAGGAAAAACATAGATATAATCGGTATATCATGACTACTACCAACATCGATCTAACACTACTACTAAAAATATTAACCATGACGGTTTTTTTATTAACCGTGGCGATTTTTTGCAACCGTCACGGAGCTAAGGCCACGGTAAATGGTCCATTTACCGCGTGGCAGTTTTTGATGCCCACCATGGTTACAACAACAACAACAACAATATAGCCTTTTGTCCGAAGCTAGTTAGGGTAGGCTAGAGATGAAACCCATAGGAAACAAGTATAAAAGAAACACAAAAATAGGGCACAAGACAGAAGGTAGAGTTAGGAGTAAAAAAAAAAGAAACAAAGGTCACGACCAGCACGTTGATTGCTAGTCTCAAGCGCTCCTATCCATAGCTAATTCCTTGGAGATATATGCCACTCCTTACGATCTCTTTTAACCGTCTCATCCCAAGTCGGTCTAGGTCGACATGGTTAATAAAAAAACCAAAAGACCGGATCCAAACCCTAACAAAGCCGATATCTGGGCTGACCACCCACCATACGCCGCCGCTGCCGGATCCAAGCACCGCCCGTGCCCGCCGCTGCTAGAGAGGCCACCGCATGCAGATCCGGCCGGAGAGGTCGCCACGCGTGGATCTCGCCACCGAGGACCCTGATCTACCACCATAGTGGCCGCCATTTGGAGGTGCGATCGAATCTAGATCCCCGGGTCGCCGGGCACCGGAGAAGCCTCGCCGCGCCACACGGGCCGCGACACTTATCGCCGCCACGCCACCTAGGGCGGAGGGCCGATGTCGGACCCACCTCGCTGCCTCGGGATCGTCGGGCTTTGGGCTACCGCCGGGCTTCGTCGGCTTGGGGGCTGATGTCGGACTTGGGGAGGGAAGGGGAGGGACGGGAGAGAGAGGAGAGAAGTCGGCAGAGGGAGGGAGAGAGAATGGAGAGGAGTGTAGCTGAGCTGAGGGGGTGATTGAGAGAGGGTTAGGGTTTGTGTTGCTTTTATAAGCTCGAGGTAGTAGTGGGCTCAGTATGGGCACCATGGCGGTTTGCACAAACGCCATGCAAAATCAATCCAGCAGTAGTGCAATTATCATATAGTACAAATTCTGTTATGCATACAAGACCAATAAAAAGTCTCCCTGTCCTATAACAATTTGATCTAGCTAATGTCTGGACGACCAACAATTAATTTAGTATACGACTTGGATTAGATTGATCTGATTTCTTTTTGCATCATGGCACCAGCACAAAAACTATTTTTAGAGTTGGACAAATAATATTTTCAAAGATGGACATGCAGCCCAGTTCTGTCAAAGTGCCATGATTAATCACAGTTAGTAGAGGAGGTGCTTTGGCCTGCCTCTGAAAATTGGTTAAAAATTAAAAACAAAGTCAACGAGCCCGGTGCCAATCCCACACCGATCCCATTGAGCCCAAGTTTAGCCACTGCCCAAGATCCTCCACCGCGCTTGAGAAGGAACAAAGGCGAGGTAGCCGCCGCTGGAGTAGAACTACCTTGTGACCACCCTCTGCAAATGAGGGGTGGAATGAAATACATAGGAGCAGAAGGGGATAGCTCACGGTGAGCATGTGCTGGTTGGCCATCCAACATCACCGAGAATCGGGACAGCCATATCCACCTCGTGGCCACTTCCTCGCTGAGTGGATCATGCCACGGCCTCCAAATCCCACACCACAAGATCTCATGTCCTCATGCCATGCATGGGGACGATGAGGAGTGGAAGAGAGGGAGGTGGCAGCGGTGTGGACAAAGATGTGACCCCACTTGGTGCATCAGTTGCACCGCCGCCGCTCGGTGCCTCGGTCACCACAATGCCGGCTCGGGGCAGCACCTCACACACCCCGTCATACCTTGCCATTAGCAATATAAAGAAGGGAAGGGTGGAGGGTGCCTGCCCTGCAACGGTGGAGAGTGAGCACAACTGCAGGGGGGGGGGAAGAGAGAGGGAGGTGCCTACCGAGAGAGAGACAAGAGGAGGGGGGGGGGGTGTTGCAATGTTGTTGGCCTAGGGTTACATCACATTTTATACATGTGAGGAGTTGAAATAAGCTGTTGCATTGTACATCACATTTTATACATGTGAGGAGTTGAAATAAGCTGTTGGATTGAACCACGATTAACAGAGATGAGCCTCTTAAGATGCTCGCCTTTTGTAATTGACGACGTACAGAGATGGTAGTTTATTGTATGCCTCCAAAATTGTCTATCTACCTTCAAAAATCACTATGGATTTTGGGAGACAAGCACATTTCATGGCCGCATCTGTGAATAAGATAGTAGGTCTCCAAAAATTGATCGATTTTGTGGTAATGTAGTGTGGATATGTTTTAGTCAATCTAGTAATGGATGTCTTGAGTATTATGTTAACTAACCACAATGCCCAAGAGAGTGAGAGTAGATTGAAAGATTTTTGCCCGTGAGCTAGCTAGCTAGACATGTAATAAAAGACGGTAACCACATGGAACCAAAGTATTGGTACTTTGTAAATTGGTACATGTTTGATTGGCCAGTTTTGAGTAGGAGACGGCGTAAGCTTCTTTTTTTTTTTTTTTTTTTTTTTTTTTTTTTTTGAGCAAAGGAGACGACGTAAGCTAGACATGTAGATAGAGATGGTACTCATATGGAATCAAGTATTAATAGAGGCGGTTGCGTTATGTTAACCGCCTCGGTTAATCAAGGTTAACCTATTAACTGAGGCGGTTGCTTGTCTTGTGGCCCGGCCTTGGCTGGCCTCACTTAACCGAGGCGGGCCACAGGCCTGCCCGCCACGGTTAAAAAAACGAAAATGCCTCCCAAAAGATTTTGTAGTAGTAGTGGGTGTGTCCTAATTAAGTTAGTAGTACAAAGCTATGATGAACAAAATGGAATTTTGATCCAATTTTAGTCACCAAGCAAGTGAACGTTGGGCATTGTATATGCAATCATTTTTAGAAATATTAGGCAGCCAGTACAAGATATATATAAATACACACACACACACCCCGTAAGTACTGCATGTGTATATATGGTATATATAGTGTCATCATTTCTCCTAGTCAGTAATCATTACCAAATATTTGTTGAACTGTTAACCAAATCATGCCGTTACAAAGTGGATAAGATCTAGTCAGTGATCCTATGGGACTATTTGCTATCCTTCAATCAAAACATTAATTTGCTATTAAAAATATAAATAAGAACGCACGTGTCATAGAAGAAATGCATGCATAGTACTCACTTCTGCATCCATCGCTGATGTAAGG
Source organism: Hyparrhenia diplandra (assembly GCA_015847255.1). NCBI lineage: Eukaryota > Viridiplantae > Streptophyta > Magnoliopsida > Poales > Poaceae > Hyparrhenia > Hyparrhenia diplandra. Next base: position 692,690 of record JADLZK010005545.1, read on the forward strand.
GTTGCCCGAGTATCCATTGGAGCAATTGCATAAGTACCCAAAGCCGTGTGTGGCATTAACACAGTGGCTATTAGCGCTGACACAGGCGGAAGCGGTGGGTTCTTCCTTGACCCCATCTTTCTCTGTCGGGGAAGGACAAAGTCCATCCGCCCTGATAGCCCAGTCAAGAACTACAGGGACACCTGTCACGGTTCTGTTTCCAAACTTCCTAACAAAGACACTGTTACGAAGGTCTCCCTGCTCGAAATGATACCTAAAACATAGAGCCCTTAGAGTTCTTCACCATGGTAAAAAAAAAAATTCTGGTAAAGATACAAGCTTATATAGCATAGTCCATATTTATGTTATGCCAAAAGTAGCTCTATCTCTATATATTTCTCTCTCTTTCAGAATGCCCATAAGAATATAAACATCCACCGTATACATATAGCTAAATGCACATAATGGTATTCTAGTTATTACAGAGAAGCCATAAGTTGACCTGGATTTAGTCATTTTGACGTGGTTGTGTGAGATAAAGCTTCCTTTATTATCTGGAAGATAAAAGAGTATTCTGGTGCTGCCATTCTAACATGCATTTGTACTTGAAGAAAAATGCCTAATGGAATTTAGAACTATAAGACATGGACTGGTTGGTTGTTAGTTACAGTACATACCAACCCTTCTCGGCGACGAAGGCGTAGCTGCAGGGGTTGAAGCTCCAAACTGGGTTGCCGCGGCTGGTGTTTCCTCTGTTGACGGTGCCCCAGTTGACGACTATGTGGTTAAGGTTTTCGGGGATGGGCGTCTGGCAGCAGCCGAGCCCGGTGCACCTGTCGCCGTCGTGAGCTGTGGCGTCAAGCTGACGCAGAAGCTGACGCAGCCGCTGTAGTAGCTCGGGCCGCCTTCCAGCAGCGCAAGCGTGTTGCAGCCTATTGCCGTGAACTCGTTTCGTGCCGCCGAGATCAGGAGCAGCTCGACGTCGTATGTAACACTGGCGGTGGTGCGGTTGTCCAACGAGCTGTAGCAGAGGGACGACACACGGGAACTCGGACGCCGTAACTCACCGGACTCCAGCGAGATGTCGATGACCTCGGTGTTGCCCAGGTATGGTCTCGGCGGGTTGGAGTCGTGGTTGCAAGTGAGGTTGTATTTGCCCTGCCAGGAACACTGCTCACCGATGCCATATGGGTAGGGAATAATTACCTCACCGCACCTGTCAGGGCAGTCTGGCCGTGGACTCGTTGGCAGCGGCGATGGTGCCGCCACCGTCTTCTCAGCCCTGGCTGTCGCGACCACCGGAACCAGATGGGTTGTCACGGTGGCTGCAAGGAGGAGAAACCACACTGCTTGTGCCATGGCTAGTGTACTTGCAAATGATTATTGCACTGCTAGCAAGCTTATATATATAGTGGAGTACTTTTTAACTTAGCAAGAGGTGCCATTAGGTCTTTATACTCTACAGGTGCTATTTTTAAGTCAAAAAACTTGGGTTCAGGTCTCAACTGGACCCAAACTGTCTGAACCGCTCCATGCAGTGAACTACCATAGTGACTGTACATTGACCATAGACCGGCCCATATGTTAAGGGCACCTCGATCTCCTTATCTTCAACATGTGTGACCGATTCATCAGTAGAATATATATTTCAGAGAGGAGTGGGAGAGATAAAAGGGGAGAAAAAATTAAAAGAGAAATATTTCATAGACACGTGGGTTCTAAGTGTCAAGAGGAGGAATAAAAGCTAGGCGGAGGTGAACCTGACATGTGCCCCCCATGTTGGGTCTAGGTCAGCGCTCAATCAGCGTGGTACTTCAGTGTACCGAGTGGGTTGAGCTCCATTTTGACCTAGATGACACCTGAAAATAGCATTTTTAAAGTTCAAGGACTGCCTATGAATTCTGTATAGTTAGTATTGTTATGTGGCAAATGCTGGCACAATGATCGAGTCAATTCCATATAGAGGCATATATATATAAATACCACAACTATTATTACTCTCTTCTGAGAAAGAATATAGTTCTCGCCTCCTAATAAGTTAAACAACTTTTGGTTTATTCAAATCTATTAAAATAGGTTCTGACATATGATACCGAAAAAAGATCTTCCATTAGGAAGAATACATAAAATTTTTTTCTGTCACTAATTAGAGCCTTAAAGAGAGCCTTCACGTTAACTCTCACTAGATGCACGACAAACAAAGATAAACTTTAAACACTCTAACAATAACTAGAACATCCGGACTTTAATTTGGTATACTCTAATCGTTACAGCCAATAATAGTCATTGGATATATTTTTTGTATAAAAAAGTTACCCACCTCTGCCATATGAAAATCACATAAAATAACCTCATTATTTTACATCTAAATTAACCACATGCCATAATTAATGATATGATAATTCAAAATAACTCTCTGAATTTGTATCTAAATGTCATACACTTTTCAATGTGAAAGTTAATTCAATACAACCCTCTAAATTTGCATCAAAACTACCCATCTCTACCAAATCTGCTATTATAATAATTTAAGACAACCTCATAATATTTCTTCTAAATTATCTACTAGTGATATAGGCGAAGGCCCCCTTGAGGTTTAGGAGGAGTAACAAATGCACGCAGCAGAAGGGACGCTGACTTCTCGAGCATCTCCTTCATGGTGCGTGCAGCTCCTCCACCATTTTTTTCTCCTTTTCCCACCACCAGATAGGGCTAACAGGGGTCTCAGCACCGCAGCAGCCAGAGAGGACTGTTCGGCTGATGGCATAAGCCGGCTGATTCGGCTGATGGCATAGTATTGTGTGAGAGGAAACAAACCAAAACATGAAGGCGCGAAGGCCGAAGTGGTGGAGGAGGACGGATCTTGCGCGGGTGTTTGTCGTTACCTCCACCCCGCACTAGATGTTGCGCCACCTCCTCATCCGCATAGCTCTTCCTCCATGGCCATCGGCCGTGGACCATCCATCGGCTACCCATTGAAGTCGGAGGAGAGCCCCCCTAAGGACTAAGGAGATCTTAGCGGAGGCGCAACGCAGGAAAGCTTTACGCTAAGGCAGGCCTAGATGTCGAGGATTAGACATGGCGAAGACCCCCCTTGAGGTTCACGTCTCAAGAACGATGTGGGAACGTCCGTCTTTCGCGGCACCATTGTGGGGGGCGGTGGTGGTCGCGGAGCAGCGCATCATTCCAAGTTAACGTCAATTCACGGAAATGGTAGAAGGCAACATCGAGCAATCTTTTGATGCCAAATTTCTAAAGCAAAATTTTTGGATGCTATTTTTTAAACTCTTTAAATGGTACAAATCAGGTTCTTTAAATGGTACAAATCCAGTTTCCCCATTTTCATCCGATACATGGATTTAATAGAGCATTGTGAATTTATTACCAATATTAATTTACATAAAATAAATTATAAACGCATATCTTTTGATAGCTTGTTTCTCCCGTTGCAATGCACAGCAACCAACATATTGGGACGAAGCAGATGAAAACGGGAAAGAAATGCCTCATCATGCTCAACACACGACAAAACTGGATATGTGGGGTGAAAAGGACAGGAGATTTGGCTATATATGCCATGTGAGCAGCTTGATAAATCAGTGCATATAGAGATTCTAAGAGAAAATAAAGGGATAGGTGCTGCCCGTCGTCATGTCATTTCAACATTGCGATGTTGGTGAGGAAAATGACCTCCGCAGTGGAGGTCTCCGACGAAGTTAGTGGTGTCACTGCATGTCCACATGCCTGTAGTCCCACTTTATTTGACATCGAGCTCCCCAAATTTCAGAAAATGATGACACGTTACTGCTCGCAAACAGTACCATTCCTGGCGTTTCGTGATTCACGGGCATACTTCCTCCGTCCCACAAAACATGCAATTCTTGCTTCCCGAGAAGTCAACCGATTCCAACTTTAACTAAACTTATATAAAAGATTACTAACACTTATAATACAAAATTAGTATCAATAGATTCGTGACGGAATATATTTTTATAATAATTTTTGAGACATAAATATTAATATTAAATACTTTAAACTTAGTCAACCTTTAGTCAAATTAACCTGCACGATCCCCATAGTTGCATATTTTTTTGGACGGAGAGAGTATTTGGGAAGACCCTTGAGGCACTGCGAAATGGGAAACGCCCAGCCTTTCGCTGTTGCCTCTAGGCTAGGCACCTCCATTGCAATCACGGTGCTCCTCATCCAGCCACCAGCGGGTACAGCACAGACTTGGATGCACGCCCATCTATTTTTTATGAGGAAAGAGGGGGGCCACATAAAGTCCCTATTGGTTAATACTAATAAAACAAACTCTCTCTCGGTATATTTCTATCGTTGAAAATTTGTCCCACAACTTCTAGGCCATAGACCATCTAGGACTTATACTTTTTGCTAGTTTCTCTGTTCCAAAGGTGCAATTATTACCTGTGGTCGTACCTTTTATAGGTATGGGTATATATATAATAATTTTATAGTGGCATTGTTTCTCCTCTCAGTTTTAGAAGTGAACTTATAGGACTGAGGGAATATATAATGAAACAGGTCCAAACTACAGGAAAGAAACCAAAGAAACGATAGGACAACAAAGCAAAGTTCAAGAGGTAAAAAAGAAGATAATAGAATAAAAAAAAGGTAACTAAAGACTCTTTATCCACATGACTAAAAAGGGGTGCAGACTTTTCGGTAACTGTGTGCATGTAGCAACAGAGAAATTTTCTTGATGAACCCATACTTGCACCTTCATGAGTCTCGCTGGGTTGCTATGAAGATGAAGTCATTTCTTTCTAACTAGAACACTTACTAACACAGCGGACTAAAAATATCCATGAAGAATGGCAGCCAAGCTAAACTGGTTTTTCAGATTTCCAATGTTTGAAAATGAAAGCGATCCTTAGTTAAGCAGAAGTTTGCAATGTTCAATCAGCTACTAGCCAAAGAACGATGGAAGAAGAGATGATCCAGAGTTTCTTCCGTAAAATTTATACACAGCACACAGTCAAAACTGGTCTGGCGTCCCCATTAGGCACTGGTCTTTGTCAAGTGGATTGGTCGTTCCATCCTTTTGGTCGTCTTTTTCTTTCCTATTAGTTCTGTACCGTTCACCTTAAGGAGTCTTCAACAGCACCATGTAAACCGCCAACTGACCTGTAAGAATGAAATAATAAAAACTTTGCTAGCAGCACAACTCATGAATGTGGGTCCGAAAGGCAGAGACTAACATTTCATGGCAAACTGTGCGAGCTCAGCAACGTGTTCATCGCTAGAGACGAGCTTTGTACTTCACGGCTTCTCTCTTATCCACATCAGAGAATAGCTAGTCCAGAGCTGCTCCTCGAGAACACCATTAGAAAAGCCATTGGTGGATATGAAAAGTTGTGCTTCCGGCCAGCACAACAATGCAATTTGGCAGGCGATGCCAATTCCGATGGGACAGCGCCTGCTGGGTGAAATAACAGCTCAACACTTTATTGATGGAAAATGGTTTACAAAATGGCCATTTTTACATGCCCTTTACAGAGAGAATGTCGTGGGGTATTTATAGGGGACCCTGACTTTGGAAGTTTAGAGTAATACAAAAGTTTACATTCGAAACAATCTAAGACTTGTCAATCTAGTGAAGCTATCTTCATCATCTTCGCCAGAAATATTGGGTTCTGGTGTTTCTTGAATCTTGGCGAAGCTGATGCTATCATCTTCGCCCAATACCTTCTGGTCTTATTTCTTCGTTTTAGTTTCTTGCCGCGAAGCTCTTTTAGCGAAAAGCCTACGTCCATGAAGTTGTCTCTGCCATCTTCGCGGGTTTCGTTTGTAGAATCTTGACCTGGTTTGGTGAAACTCTTACTTTACGCGAAGTCAACTTCGCCATCTTCTTTGTCCTCCGATGGTTCCATTTGATACTTTCCTGCAACTTCAAAGTTTCGGGATGAAAGTTTTTTGAGAATCAAAGTTAGATCCCAACAGCAGCCCCTCGTGGGCGAAGGCCGACTTCAAAGGCATGAATCCCACGAACAAGTTTTATGAAAACTTTGTATTAGAAACGTCGTCCCGGACTTTGAAGTTGGACTTTTTTTTTTGATGGCTAGTTTGACTGTTTGACTGTTTGGGTCTATAAATAGCGAAGGAACCCCCCTGTTTTCTTCATCTTTTTCGAAGAGGGGCCACCTTTTGAAATTTTTCTAGCGACGCCGAAGCCAAAATTTGTAGCGAGGGCCCTTACTGTTGTGAAGTTGCTTTTGTTGTGAAGTTTTTTCATCTCTAACTTGAGGTGATCTCTACACCAAAGTTATTTTGAGTCTCGTGTTTAGTCTTTTGCTTATGATTTAGTTTGTTGTTTTATTTTTCTTTAGTCATGGCCGAAGAAGAACAGAAGGTTTTGCTTTCCCAAGAAGAATCTGAAGATTTAGAAACAAAATCTGATGATGGTTTGAGCGGGGTGTCTGCATCAGAGTCAGAATTGGTTGCAGACGACGGAATTTCACTTGTCTTCGGGGCCAGTAAAATGCAAAGTTCAGATTATGAGAATATGGTTAAATTTGGGATTCTTAAGAAAGATCAATACCATGTCCCAGATCCTAGTGAGACCACACCGAAGCCAAAGCCTGATGAATGTGTGGTGTTTAAGGATCACTTTTAGTGCTAGGCTTTCGCTTCCCTTGTCAAGATTTTATTGAAGATGTGCTGAAGGCTTATAACGTCGAGATGCACCACTTGACGCCTAAAGCTATAGTTAGGCTTTCAGTTTTTATCCGGGGGTCAAAAGCGGCTTGGAATGTGCAACCCGACATCAACGCATTCTGTGCTCTTCATGAGTTACATTGCCAGTTTCGCAATAAGATGATTGATGGACGTAAGGTTATCAAGTACTTTTGGTTGTTGCAACTTCAAGACTGCCCGCTGAGCTAAGCAGATTGCTCCGCCGCAAAGAATAAATGGGCGGATAACTGGTTCAAATTTTGGTTTTATCATAAAGTTCCAATGGTTGAAGAGTGTGACAAGGCGAAGAAGGCCGTTGTTAAGAGGTATCCTTTGGCTGCCAGAATGCATAGAGAGCAATTTACTTGTAAACTTGAACATCTTAACACAAGGTCTGCGGCGGAGTGCTTGAAAGTTTTCAAGCTTGTGGCTTTGCAACAAGGTGCTCGTGACCTTGTCGAAGAGTATATTGGAGCTCGGGTTTGGCCGCTTCGCAAGGGCCGGGAATTTGTCCGGTTTTATACCAAAGAGTCTCGAGGGAAGACTTATCTTTACCCAGATAAAGAAGCTACTAGACCTCGCTAAGTATGATGAGGACGAGGATTTTATCCAAGCTGTGGAGGCTAAGGCCCGTGATCTCGCTTGGAAAGTATATGAAAAAAGAAAGGACTTTTATGGATGAGATTATTGGTGTTGACTATGTGAGGTTAAACAGGACTTTTGAAATTGCAAATATTACTTACAAGAAGCGTCCACCGCCCGCTTATTCTCGTTCTAAGGAGGATAAAGAAACCAAGGCTGTTGGAAAGAGGAAGCGAAGTGAACCGAAAAGCGGCTTCGGCTAAGGTTCCGCTGAAGCCATCCGCGAAGTCGACTAAAAGTCACCGGGCTTCTAAGAAGCAAAAAAGATAGATTTGCAATCTCTTATTAATTTATCCGACAGTGAGGGAGTTGATGCTGATTTGATGGGTACTTCCCTTCATGACCTTGAGGTGAGAAAAATTAGTTTAGTGTTTGCTTCTACTGGTTTGACGCCTTCGTTGCTAACTCCTCTCGCGGGCTATTTACGTAACTTAGGCACTTCTAGTGGTGCGGGATTGCACGAAGAAGTTAGTATGCCCGATGCTACTTTCATTTTGGTACCTCTACTCCCTCCTCTCCAAGGTTTGGATTGTCAACTCCTGCAATTCTTCCAGGTTGTGCTAATAGAAGTGTTTTAGGACCTACAGTACCTTTGCCTGGGCCAGTTTTGCCAGGATTGGCGAAGTTGGCTCAGGATGTTCATGATTCTAACATTAATGTAACGTTAACTTCGGGGAATCCTTCTGAGGCTCCTGCTACTGAAACTGCTAAAAAATCTTTGGAAGAAAAAGTTCCTGAGAAGACTGAGGAGGCTAGTGTTTCTGGTGAACGTGTTGAGAAACCTTCAAGAAAAACGTGGCTGCTGGTTCAGGTGCAAAATAAGGTGGTTTGCGACTCAAGATGGTGGTTAGCATCTTGAAGCGTGATTTTTGCGAAGTTGAATATTTTTAGCGAAGTTGAATTTTTTTGATGTTTTGTTTTTAGAAAAAAAGCGGCAAAGAGAGAGCTCGTGAAGTCTGTTTAAACTATCAAGAAATCTCTTCATAAAAAAGGAACTAAAGCTGCGTTTATTTCTTTTTGATGATTTTGATGATGTGGTGGATGAAGAAGCAGAGGCTGATCAGCGAAGTCATTTAGCTGATTCTTTTGTCAATGTTGGGGCACAGGAGAAAATACCTTGTCCTTTAAAAGGAGAACAAGTTGGTGAGTCAAATTTTTCTTTGTTTTTGTTTGTTCTCTCTTTTTTTATATATATTTGTATTTGAATATCTAACTTTGTTGATCCTTGGGTGTTTTTTGTTTTGACTTTGAAGTTGATTATTTTCCTGATGCTTCGACATCCACGAAAGATAAAGAAGTTTTTACAAGAGCAGCCTACTCCTCAAGTTCCTGAAGGGATTGCTAAGGCTTCGTCTCGAGGTTCATTTCGATCTTGTTGAGAACGCCTTGAAATTTTGTCATGAAGAAGGTGTTAATTTAGATGCTTATAAATTTATTGGAATTGGTGTTGACAAACTTCGGATGATGCGAAGAAGCCGGAGCTTCAATTATCGAAATGTATTGATGATGCATTTTTTGTTCCCGGCCGGGCGCGAGGCGGCAAAGAAGGATCCTCTTGAACATGCCGATGCTGGACTTTCTTTAATGTATAAGGTAATATTTTGTTGTCTTGGTTTCGCAAAGATGAAGTGTCTTGAGATTTTAACTTTTATAAGCTGCGAAGTGACTTGGTTTATGTTTTTCTCTTTTTTTTTTTTTTGTAGGGTGTTCTTTTTGCGCGAAGTTTGCGAAAATCTTTGGAAGACAATTAACAAAGATCCGCCCTTCATGAGAAAGCTTTAAAAGAAGAGAGAGAGTCTCTTAAACTACTGACTTGCAAAAAAAAAAGAGCAAGAGAGAGGGTCATTTGTTGATGACTACCATACCATGGAGGGGAAGTACATAAGTGCGATGGCTCTGATTGAAGATAAGCAGAAAGAAATTGATGCTTCAAAGGTTGAAATTGCTAGACTTACTAGGGAAAAACTCGTATTTTGAGAAGAAGAAGAAGGAAATGGACGAGTTCTTTCTTAGCAAGTTCAACAGGATGTGGGAACTTTGTAAGAACAGCTATGAGAAGTGGGGTGCGAAGCCGGAGGACCCATGTTGGGTGTTGGGTGAATTTGACCCCTTTTTTCAGCTGGTTGTGTCGTCGATATGAGGACTGCATGTGGTCGTTCGGACGTCCGCGTGATTCTAGTGTTATGTACGCCACTCGGGCACTATTTCATATGATGCAAGAAGCAGGCGATCCACTTTACAAGACCTTCGCTAGCAATGATTTTAAATTCACTTTCGAAATAGTGAAACAGATTTCTTCTTGAACTCAACTTCTTTGCAAGAGTTTTTTTTGAAGAATATTGGTGCCAATGTGGCGAGGGAGCACTTTTTCGAGAAGGTGAAAGAAAAGATGGATAAGGTTAGTTAGTTTGATCTTCAATAGATGTTTGTTTTTGTTTGTGCTTTTGATTTGGTATTTGTTATTAAAACTTACTAGCTTGAGGAACGTATTGCTTTCGGGGAGGAGGACTTCTTGAAGAAGCAGATGGAGGAAGAGGCGAAGAGTGCCAGAGATGACGATGTTCGTGAATGAGATCTCAAGACTTTAGTTTTAGTTTTTTCTTTTGAGTGCTTGTGAGGAAGTTGAATGTTGAAAACTTGTGTAAGTGTATTAACTTTCTTTTTAATTATGATACATCCCGCGCAGGTTCCTCAAGGAAGCCTACGCAGGATGTTGTTGTTGTAATGCCACTAATGATTTTGACGGGTAACTTTGTGTTCGAAACTCGTGAATTTCGGATTATTACGAAGATGTTGGTGAGGGCGAACCTTGAAACATTTGTTGTGGACAAGTTTGAAAATTTTAAGTCAAAAACCGTTTATAAAATGCCTCGAGTTGTTGATTTTAGTGCTTTCGGGCAAGTATGTTTGTTTCACGTGTCTTATTTTTAGCATGAAACTTTTTTGGGATGTAACGATGTGTTTGTTCTTTATTTTCAGTCATCTTGTTCGAGCACTTCTCCAAGCTTTGTTTCGAAGTTAACTTGCGGAATGAGGTAGATGAAATAATTGATGAAGTTGTAAAAGATATATTGAGTGAGGCAAACAACTAGTGTTGCCTCTCGAGGATAACGATTTTTTCTTTTGATTTTCGAAATTGTTGTAATCTGATGTTTGTGTGCGATTGTTTTAACTTTGTTCTTGAAAGGACTAAAAAATATTGTTCTCGAGTTTATATTTTTGTTTTGTGCAGTTGAGGATGAAAGTGGTTGTATGATTATCTTTTTTGTTTTGAAGTTGAAATTATCTCCCTAGTGAATTTTGAAACATCGTCTCCTTCCCTTTTTTATGAAGTGTGAACGCAGACTTTGTTTTGAAGTCGAATTTTTATCCTTGGAGAATTTTGAAACGTCATTCCCTTCTTTTTTTGCGAAGTGTGAGCGAAGACTTCGTTTTGAAGTTAAAATTTTCTCCTTAGAGAATTTTTGAAACGTCGTCCCCTTTCTTTTTGCGAAGTGGGAGCGAAGACTTTGTTTTGAAGTCAAAATTTTCTCCTTAGAGAATTTTGAAACGTCGTCCCCTTCCTTTTTTGCGAAGTGGGAGCGAAGACTTCGTTTGAAGTCAAAATTTTCTCCTTAGAGAATTTTGAAACGTCGTCCCCTTCCTTTTTGCGAAGTGGGAGCCAAGACTTCATTTCGAAGTCAAAATTTTCTCCTTATAGAATTTTAAAACGTCGTCCCCTTCCTTTTTGCGAAGTGGGGCTTTTAAGACTTCATTCAAAGTCAAAATTTTCTCCTTTGAGAATTTTTGAAACGTCGTCCCCTTCCTTTTAGCGAAGTGGGAGCGAAGACTTCATTTCGAAGTCAAAATTTTCTCCTTAGAGAATTTTGAAACGCCGTCCCCTTCCTTTTTGCGAAGTGGGGAGCGAAGACTTCGTTTCGAAGTCAAATTTTTCTCCTTAGAGAATTTATATAGGTAGCAATTTTTTTTGTTTTTTTTTTTTGAAAAAATTGCACCTATTTTTAGTTTTAATAGATATGCCGATGTAAGAGCACTTTTTGCTCTTCGGACTAGTATGAAAAGGAAGAAAAATTATTGCGACTAGTATGAGCCTTTTTTGGGGAAACTACGTTCTCATTTATATTTGATATGAGAATTTACAATAGAGTCTGCCTCGTTAAAAAACCACTCACCCTGCGAAGGGCTTCCCCTGAATGGAAAAAGAGTGCAGCTCTTTTACAATATGGAATGTAAAAATTGCTGGAAATGAAATCTACTTTTTTACATATTTACAAGGTGAAATTTCTTCTAAGGGTAATACTTGCGAAGGTCCTTGATGTTCCAAGTGTGACTCAGCTCTTCTCCCTTCAAATTCTCCAAGTGGTATGAGCCTGGCCTGTTTGTTCTTGATACCACAAATGATCCTTCCCACTTTTGTTGAAATTTGCCGACTGTATCTTCATTTCTCTTTCTTTTTAAAACGAAGTCTCCTGGCTGAAGCTCTCTCTTCACTACTTTCTTGTTGTACCATTTTCTTGTTTCTTCTTGATACTTGCTTAGATTTTGCAATGCCTGATTTCTTTCTTCTTCGAGCAGATCTTTGCTTGTTCTTTGATCTTCTTCGCTTATCATTTGCACATTCAATCTTGGTCCTTCAAACTGTATTTCTTCTAGGGACATTGCCTCATCTTCATATAATAGCTTGAATGGAGTAAACTTTGTGGATCTTGTTGTAGTTGTGTTATGGCTCCAAACTATTCTTGGTAATTCTTCGACCCATTTGTCTTTTGGTAATCCCACCAGATTTTTTGAAATTCCAATGCAAATGATTCCATTTGCTCTTTCAATCGAACCGTTTGATTGAGGGTATTTTCTGAAGCGAAGCAAAATTGTATTCGAAACTTGAACAATATTCTCTGAAGTCTTTGCTATCAAATTGAGTGCCATTGTCCAAAGTTATTTGTCTTGGGACTCGAATTTGCAAATGATGTTTTGCCATAGAAATTTCTTCATTGTTGTGGATGACATGTTTGTTATAGGCTTCGCCTCAATCCACTTTTGTGAAATACTCGATTTGCTACAACTACATATTGATAGTTGCCTTGAGTTGGTGGTAATTTCCCGATGATATCGATTCCCCATCTTGCAAGTGGCCAAGTTGGCTCTATTTGTTGAATTGGGTTAGATGGAGCATTTGTCTTGTTTGCTGAAATTTGACAGTTGTGACAAGTTTTGATTATATCTTTGCTATCTTTCTGAGCTGTTGGCCAATAGAATCCTTGTCTGAAGGCTTTTCCTGCTATGGCTCTTGGGCCTGCATGAGTTCCGCACGTGCCATTGTGGATTTCTTGTAATAGCTCTTTTCCTTCTTCGCTTGCGATGCATTTGAGCAATGGTTCATAAATGCCATGTTTGAAAAGTTGATTGTTGTTGAGCTTGTAATTTCTTGTCTTGTGCTTCATTCTTATTTCATCGACTTCGTTTTCTGGCTCATAGAAACCTTTCAAAAAGGCTATTATGGATGATCTCCAATCTTCGCTTTCTATGATATGGATGTGTCTTGGTTCCTCCATTTTCGCCATGATTGATGATTCTGTTAGAATTTGATAGAAAACATCCGGCGGTAATTTCACTTTTTGTGCTGCTGCCTTTGCAATTTCATCGGCTTCTTCATTATTTGTTCTTGAGATGCTTCTTACTGTGAAACCTTTGAAGTGTTTTTCTTGATCTCTTATGTGTTGCAAATATTTTGCTAGCTCTGGATCTTTTGCTTTGTAGCTTTTTTCCACATGTCCTCGCTACAACTTGAGAACCTATTTTGATCAAGATTTTACGGACTCCCATTGCTCTTGCCTTTACGAAGCCCCAGCCAGATCTTGCTTCATATTCTCGCGATGTTGTTTGTACATCAAAATTCCAATCTTGCAGCATATTTCATCTTTATCCCTGAGGGCGAAGTTATTATTGCGGCTACTCCAGCTCCGGAGGAGCCCCAGGCCCCATCACAATTGATTGTCCATTCTTGGCAAGTGAGAGTCCATTCTTGAGTTTCTTTTTGATCTTCTGGATTTGTTGTCGGAGTCCAATCTGTGATAAAATCTGCTAGAACTTGTGACATGATTGCAGTTCTTTTTTCAAATTCAATGAAGTACTGGGAAATTTCTGCTGCCCATTTTCGAAGCCTTCCTGATGATTTGCAACTTTGCAATACATCTTTGAGTGGGTGACTTGTTAGTATTCTCACTTTGTGTGCTTGAAAGTAGTGCTTCAACTTTCTTGTTGCCATGAGGACTGCATAAGCTATCTTTTCTATTTCTGAATAGGTCACCTTTGATCCTGATAAGGCTTCGGAAACAAAGTAAACTGGCTCTTGTTTCTTTGTATGTTCCTTTTCTTTTTCTTGAACTAGAACTGCACTTACAGCTGTTTCAGATGCTGAGATGTATAATAGCAATTCTTGATCAGGATCTGGAGTTGTCAAAGTTGTTGGATTTGAAAGATACTTTTTTATCTCCTCAAATGCATCTTGTTGTTCTTGTCCCCAGGCAAAATTTTTGTTTGAGCCCTTTAGTGCTTGGAAGATTGGGAAACTTTTTTCTATAGATTTCAAAATGAATCTGTTCAGTGAAGCCAACCTTCCGGTTAATTTTTGGATGTCTTTGATGTTCTTTGGAACTTGTGTTTCCATGACCGCCTTTATCTTCTCTGGATTTGGATCAATGCCCTTTGCTGAAACTATGCACCCTAGAATTTTCCCTTTTTGTACTCCGAAGGTGCATTTCTCAGGATTGAGTTTCAAATTAGCTTTCCGAAGGTTTGAGAAAGTTTGTTGCAAGTCTTGAATATGGTCTTCTCTTTTCTTGCTTTTTATGATGATGTCATCCACATAAGCTAACAAGTTGTTGCCAATTTGATCCTTCAAAGCAACCGAAGTCATTCCGATGAAACTTGATCCGGCATTGCGAAGCCCCTCTGCCATTCTTTGGAAACAATAAGTTCCAAATGGAGTAATGAAGCTTGTTTTTTCTTCGTCTTCTTTTTTCATGTAGATTTGATGATATCTAGAAAAGCAATCCAGGAAACTTAGCATTTCACTTCCTGCGGCTTGATCCACTAGGGTATCGATCCTTGGAAGAGGGAAGTTGTCTTTGGGACAAGCTTTGTTTAAATCTGTGAAGTCTATGCACATTCTCCATTTCATATTCTTTTTCCTCACCATGACTATATTTGCTAGCCAAGTTGTGAATTGGACTTCTCTTATTACTTTTGCATCTAACAATCTTTTGCACTTACGTTTTTGCTGCAATTGTTACGTCTTGGATAATTTTATTAGCCTTTGTTTCTTTGGCTTGATGTTTGGATCAACATTTAACCTGTGTTCTATGATATCTCGCTTACGCCTTCTAAGTCTTTTCTCGACCAAGCGAAGACATCTTGATTGCTTCTCAGAAAATTCATGAGTTTTTTTTTCTTCTTCTTTGGTTAAATCTTTTGCCAATGGTGACTTCTCTATCGTTTATCATTGGGTCCAGCGGTATGCTTTTTGTTTCTTTCTTCATACAAGTTTTGACTTTTTTTTTGGGGCTTCGTGTTTTTGTTTTTGTCTTCTTCTTCTCCATCTTGTTTGATTGTGTGAATGTTATTTTGAGCCGGAGTTGAATCTTTTTCAATGTTTCTAGCTTCGGTTTGGTCTCCGTGTATTGTGATTGGACCATTGATTCTTTGGAATCTTCATACGAGAGATATGAGTAATTGATTACTGCTTCAAAGGCATTCAAACTTCCTCTTCCGAAGATTGCATTGTATTGGCTGTGCATTTCTACCACATCAAAGGTGATTTGTTCTATTCTTGCATTGTTTGGAGTTCTGAATGACACTGGCAACACGATTCTTCCAATTGAATTTATCCTTTTCCACCGAAGCCAACTAGTGGGTGTTCGCTCTTCCAAAAATTTTTCCTGTCGATGTGCATTGCATCGAAAGTTGACGAGAACAAAATGTCTACGGAGCTGCCTCCGTCTCTAGAATTTTTGAAACATCCATCCTTCGATGTTGGCTTCGATTACCATTGCATCCATGTGTGGATAGTCTTTAAGCTTCATGTCTTATTACGTGAATATGATGGGTTGGTGTGACCACCTTGTCTTTTTGAATGGACCCTCCATTGATATTGAGTTGACTCTTCGGAAATAATTTCTTCTTTCATTGTTATTTGCATGCTCTATGTTGTTTCCCCACATATTGTCATTATTACGCCTCGCTTGGCATTATTGTGTTTGCTGTTGAAATTGCTGGGGAATTGTTGTTTTGATTGCCTATGACATTGTTTGCTACCGAAGCCTCTGGTTGTGATATTTGCATTTGTCCCCATTGAGGTGGAGCCATTGCCAGTGGTTGACAGTTGTAAATTGGAGGTGGTCTGGCAAAGCATTTGTTGATTGAAGTTTGGATTATAATATCCTTGGTTCTAGGATGAGCTTGCTTGTGCTAGGTGATTGATTGATCTCTGATTTTCCATCAACTTGTTTTCTTGTTGGACTTGTTCAATACTTTTCTTGACCATTGGGCACATCTTTGATGTGTGACCAGCCCCTTTGCCATGTACGATGCAATACATTTCTTCTGGCTTTAAAATTCTTCTTTCTCCGAATCTTGATTGATTGAATCCCCCTCTCTGATTGTTGTTATAATTTTTGTTCTGAAATTGACTTCGCGGATTGTTTTGTGCTGGAATGTTTTCTCCACTTTGTTCGTTGTTTATTTGGTTGATGCGAAGTGGGGGCTGATATTGATAATGTCTTCGCTCGAAGTTCTGAGATCTGAACTGATTGTTTGGCTTCGCTTGATTTCTTTGGCCGTTTTCTTCATCAATTCTTTTTCTGTAGTCTTCATCTGATCTTGCGTACTTTTGAAATTCTTCGTAAAGTTGTGCAACTGTTGAGGGTCTTTCTCTTCTTAGATGCGAAGACAATTGTCCAGCTCTGAGGCCTCTGATAGCTTCTATAATGACGACTTCATCTGGAACATTTGGGATTTTAGTCTTCATTTGGATGAATCTTTTGTAATATTGGATTATTGGCTCTTTTGGGTACTGCTTGATGTCAAACAAATCGGTGCTTGTTAGCCCTATGTGTTGGAATCCTTGAAAGTCAACTAGTAAAGTTGTTCTCAATTGTTCCCAAGTTTTCATTGATCTTGGCTTGATCGAAGAATACCACTTTTGGGCTGATCCTTTCATTGCCATTATGAGGGCTTTTGCTAGAGTTGTATCATCACCTCCTCCGGATTCCACTGTGGCTTCGAAGCTCATGAGGAATTGTCTTGGGTCTGATAATCCTTCGTATGTTGGGATAATATTGAACTTGAAGCCTTTTGGCCATTTTGCCATTTGTAAATCTATTGATAGTGGAGATTCTGGATCTATTGTGTTTGCAAGCTTGTCTTTATCTTGATTGCTTTTATTTGTTGAACTTGGTTCGTCTGTGACTGTGACTTTGTTTTCTTGATTGTCAAGTTCTTCGTTCAATCTTCTAATTTTGGCTTCAGCTTCTTCTATTCTTTGTTTTGAGTTTTTTCTCTCGGTTTTGAGTCCGCAAGCTTCGAGTTCTTTTTTCTTTGTTGTTCAATTCTTCTTCCGGACTTTTTGAGTCTTCGCAATTCTTCGCTTTCATTGTTTTCTTGGGGAAGTTCTTCTCTTGTTAAGTTGTCTTCGCTTGTTTGAGGTACTCCGTCTTCCGTAGATCTTTCTTCGTCGACAGTTGCTATCTTGCTCTTGGGTCTCGCCATGGGCCTAGATGGTCGTGGGAATAAATGAGACACACACGAACGGTGGGCGCCAAGATGTTGGGTGAAATAACAGCTCAACACTTTATTGATGGAAAATGGTTTACAAAATGGCCATTTTTACATGCCCTTTTACGAGAATGTCGGGGGTATTTATAGGGGACCCCGACTTTGGAAGTTTAGAGTAATACAAAAGTTTACATTGAAACAATCTAAGACTTGTCAATCTAGCAAAGCTATCTTCATCATCTTCGCCGAGAAATATTGGGTTCTCGGTGTTTCTTGAATCTTGGCAAAGCCGGCGCTATCATCTTCGCCCAATACCTTCTCGGGTCTTATTTCTTCGTTTTAGTTTCTTGTCACGAAGCTCTTTTAGCGAAAGCCTACGTCCGTGAAGTTGTCTCCGCCATCTTCGCGGGGTTTCGTTTTGTAGAATCTTGACCTGGTTTGGTGAAACTCTTACTTTACGCGAAGTCAACTTCGCCATCTTCTTTGTCCTCCGATGGTTCCATTTGATACTTTCCCCGCAACTTCAAAGTTTCGGGATGAAAGTTTTTTGAGAATCAAAGTTAGATCCCCAGCGCCGATTTGGAAGGCAATAATTAAAGGTCCGTCTAGATCATGCTTGTCCTCCTAGGCAATAATTGAAGACGATAATTTTATAGTTTATAATATTTTCATTTAAAGCCATCTTGATAGCTAAATATTCAATTTAATGTACAGGTCTACAATAGACACCAGAATGTCATATCAATATAGGTGGTAAGCACTTTTCCGCACGGTTCAATAAGTGGTAAGCACTTTCCACAGCCTCAATCTAATCGGTGGTATTACTATTGTTTATTTGAACAAATATTTTTTCAAAAAGACTAATTTAAAAAAATATATAAAAAACTTTGGTTTTTCTTTGATTCTTTCAAACCTCAGGAACAAGCCCGGTGGCCATTGTTCCTCGTCTAGGGTCTAGAGCGGGAATTAAAGTCAAGACCCCTCAATATAAACATATCATAACATTAATACTCCATTTGGGTATATATGAAATGTTACCAATAAATTTTTGAAATATTATTCCAAAGCACTTTTTATGAAATGCTCCCTCCATCCCAAAATAAATAACTTTATTGAAATTTTCAAACAAAATAAAGATTGTGGTAACAGACGCATATATCGTCGACTCCTTTCCTTTTGTACTCCCTCCGTCCCTAAAAAGAATCAATTTCTACGTTAAAAATTTGTCTCCAAAAGAATCAATTTCTAGAGATGAGTGGTCCACCGATCCACATTAATATCTCTCGTAGTCTTGGTTGCATTTAACAAAACACCTCTCTCTTACGCTGTTATTGGATACTCGAAACAACACTACTTAATTAGACTTCTTGGTAACTGGAGAGTAATTAAGATTCAACAGTTTAATGAGGGGTAGCATGGTCTTTTATCATCTTTGCAAATCTATCCTAAAGTTGCTAGAAATTCATTCTTATCTCCTGTATTTATTGGCTGTTATCATTTGCATGCATGCACCTGTGATTAGCTTCCTCAATAATGTCTCACTTTTTTGTAGAATGTTATTTTTTGGATAAATTTAAAACTCATAAAGTATAGAACTGCAACCGATATTTTGGTGGGTGAACCATCTAACTTTAACAAATGAACAATCAAAATGGTTCAATTTTGGAGCCTAGAGCCATTTGAAAACCTCTCACAACTGTCTCAGAGATCAAAATTGAACGGTTTTGATAATTGAAGTGCCAAAGTTAGACAAGGCAAGAGTTGTGGCCCCAAAAATGGATATAATAAATTACTTTATCTTTTAGCATGTTTGTGCAAAAATTTATATATTTAGATTTACTTATTGATAATATTTATGTGCAATGAAATATTTATCTACACTTTTATTGGATTTTTATATATTAGGTTATGAAATATTTATGCGGAATACTCTCTAAAATGACAAAGAACAAGCATGAGAATCAAAGGTAATATAACAAAATAACAAGCTACAAATTTGATCTTATATTGCTGGCTCAAACAAAAAGCTGGCAAAGTGATATTATAGTGATATTATTTTGGCGATGCTAGGTCAAGCCACGACCTAGCATTAGAATATCATAATCGGTTCTTATCTTTAACCGACAAAAAGTTATTGTATCACTGCCGGTGCATGGTTTGAGCCACCTAGGATATTATCCTAGTTCATACTATTGAACTTTTTTTATTAATGATAATTTTAAAATTATAATGGATCATATTATGATCAATGATAATTAAAAACTTTTACTAATGATAGTTGGGGGGTCAAAATAGACTTAATCCTACTATATAAATGGGCTGATCCCTTGCTTAGGTGGGTCTTATAGGATGTCCATTTTTGCATGTGACGTCTAAGATGCCCCCTCTAAGAATTTATTTGCAGATATGGGTGTTTCTTTGGTGTCTTGGTAAATACACCATCTGAATATTTTTTTGTTGACATGGTGAATTTTTTATTATGGTAGGATCAGATCACTGGATGAACACCAATTATTGGGACAAGGATACTAAAGCAGACGAAGACGGGAAAGAAATGCCTGATCATGCTCAACACACGACAAAACTGGAAATTTGAGGTGAAAAGGACAGGAGATTTGGCTATATATGCCATGTGAGCAGCTTGATAAATCAGTGCATATAGAGAGATTCTAAGAGAAAATAAAGGGGTAGGTACTGCCCGTCGTCAAGTCATCTCCCCATTGGATGTTGGCGAGGAAAATGGCCTCCGCTGCGGAGGTCCCCGACAGAAAATGGTGGTGTCACTATATGTTCACATGGATGCAGTCCCACTTTGTTTGACATTGAGCTCCCCAAATTTCAGAAAATGATGACACATTACTGCTTGCAAACAGTACCATTCCTGGCTTTTCGTGATTCCTGGGTATACTTTGAAGCACACCGCCCTTGGTCCTTGGAGGCACTGCGAAATGGGAAACTCCCAGAATTCTTGCCTCTAGGCCCGCCCAGCAGGAGCACCTCCATGGCGATCACCGCTTTCGTCGTCCAACGGGTACAAAGCATAGACATCGATGCACGCACATGTGCATTTTTATAAGGAAAAAGGAGGGGCAACTAATTAAAGTCCGTATTGGTTAATACTTAAAACATACCCGCTCGGTCTCCAAATAAGTAAATTTAATAAAACTAATTAAAGTCCCCGCTCAGTCTCCAAATAAGTAAATTTCTAGTATTCAAAAATTTTCCAACAATAAATGTACCCTTTTAGAACTAGTACCTTTTGCAAGTTTGTCTTTTGCCAATGTGCAATTATTACATGTTGCCTTACCTTTTTATAGGTAGGGGTATATATGTAATTTTATAATGGTATTATTTGTCTCTCGATTTTAAAAGTACACTTATTTTGTGATGAAGGGAGTATATAAAACAGATCCAAACTACAAGAAAGAAGCCAAAGAACGGATAGGACAACAAAGGCAAAGTTCAATGCAAGAGGCAAAAAAAGAAGACAAGGAAATAAAAGCTGGTAACAAAAGACTCTTTATCCACACGACTAAAAGGCAGTATGTAGCAAACAGAGAAATTTCCTTGATGAACCCATACTTGCACCTTGGTGAGTCTGGCTGGATTGCTTTGAAGATGAACACGGCGGAATAAAAATATCCATGAAGAATGGCAGCCAAGCTAAACTGCCTTTTGAGATTTCAAATACTTGAAAATGAAAGCGATCCTCAGTTAAGTGGAAGTTTACAATGTTCAAGCAGCTACTAGCCAAAGAACAACGGAAGAAGAGATGATGCAGTGTTTCTTCCGTGACGTTTATACAGAGCACACAGTCAAAACTGGTGTGGCGTTCCCATTGGGCACCAACCTTTGTGAAGTGGATCGGTTGTTCCATCTTTCGGTCATCTTTTACTTTGGTATTAGTTTTGTACCATTCAGCTTAGGGAGTCTTCAACAGCACCATGTAAACCGCCAGCTGACCTGTAAGAATGAAATAATAAAAACTTTGCTAGCTGTACAGCTAATGAATGTGGGTCCGAAAGGCAGAGACTAACATTTCAGGGCAAACTGTGCGAGCTCAGCAACCTGTTCATCGCTAGAGACGAGCTTTGTACTTCACTACTTCTCTCTTATCCACGTCAGAGAATAGCTAGCTCGGAGCTGCTCCTTGAGAATACTCTTAGAGCAGGTATAATAATTGACTTATAGCTAAGCAAATACTGATGTGGAAGAGAGAAAGAAGGAGAGAAAGAAGCTTAGCTCTCATGCAAGCAACAAGCTGACCACGGATGCATATGTAGTGGTGGATCAAGCTGAGCATGGAAGCAACAAGTGAATATGAGGAGAATTAGGATAGAAAATGTGGGACATGGGTAAAACTAACAATAATAATGTTTCTTATAGATAAATAAAAAATCACTATTATAGAACTTAATTGGCTCTTGCAACTTGATTAATAGCCAAGCACTTGGCTCTATTAGGACAGTCTCAATGGGGGTTTCATGGGGATTTCATGCACAATTAATAGGGTGCCACATCACCTTTTGGCATGAAACTGGGAGGAGAGAGAATGGATTCGTTTCATGGCCACTTAATCATTATCCGCACTGTTTCCAAAACTGAAACGTCGTGAAACCTGCACCGAGGCCATTCCTTGGTTTCATCATTACTTTTCTTCTCTATCTCGCCGGGTCACCGTGGTCGCGAGCTTCGCCCGCGCCACGGTGCGGCCCGCTGGCCGTGGGCACCACGCGCCGCCGCGTTGCGAGCCGGCTCCGCCCGCAGCACGGGCTCCGCCGCCCGCGGGGCGGAGATTTGCGGGCGCTGGCGGGGAGGGCAGCGCCGTCCGCCTACGGGCGCTGGCGTGGCTCCGCCCGGCGGCGGGTGGGAGTACCGCGGGCCGTGGGGACGAGCGCGGGCGTCGGGGACGCGCTCCGGATGGCGGATGGCGCGGGCGTCGGGGGACGAAGCGTATTGGTGTCGTGGGATGCGCCAGCGGACGGCAGCCGCGGCTCGGGGGTGGCAATGCCGGCAGATCGGGTAGAGCACCGCTGGGCACGGGACGAGTGCAGCGCCGATGCGCTCCAGCAGGCGGCGGCTATCGCGTTTCGTGATGCGTGCGCCGCCCCCCGTGGACGATCGCACGCGGGGCGGCCGGGCGCCGAGCCAGCGGTAGAGGCCCCACCACGGCCGCCGCCGAGCCCGCCTTTCCACAGCCGCGCACTTCCGCCATCCGTCCGTCCGGACGGGGCCTCCCCTGGCCACGGGGGGCGAAACCCCTCCGCCGCGGACGGTCACGGATGGGGGCGTAGTCGCATCGCACGCTGGGCCGCAGCCCCTCGGATGCGGGCGAGTCCCTCCGCCACGCGGCGAAGCTCGCTGGCGCGGGCGAAGCCGCCCGCGCTGGGGACCGCTGGCCGCTACTTATGCGTCGCGATGTAGCCCCTCCCCGCTAACGCCGACGTCGCCGAGCCTCGCGTGGCCAGCCACTCGCAGGTCCAACACGACCTGCCCGCCACCACGCGCGGAGTCCGCCGAAGCGCAGCTCCCGGACACAAGCTCCATCGGCCCACCGGAAAGGGAAGGAAAACGGGAGAGGGAGCTGTGGGACCCACATGAGGCTAAATAACCATACGAAACCGTAGTGAAACTATTCATTGAGAGAGATACCATTTCTTGATAAGTTTCAGCTTTTTGAAAACCGGAAGGTAAATCATGCATTGAGACTGGCCTTATTGAACATGGTCTTAGAAAAGCCATTGGTGCATACGAAAAGTTGGGCTTCCGGCGAGCACAACAGTGCAATTTGGCAGGCGATGCCAATTCCAATGTGGACAGCGCCTGACCGCAAGGCAATAATTAAAGGTCTGTGATGCTTGTTCTCCTAGGCAATAATTTTATAGTTCATAATATTTTTGTTTAAAGCCATCTTGATAAACATGTGAATGTCATATCAATATTGGTGGTAAGTACTTTTCCGCCCGGTTGAATCAGTGGTAAGCACTTTCCACAGCCTCAATCGGTGGTATTAGTATAGTTTATTTGATCAAATATTTTTTCAAAAAGTATAATTTAAAATATATTAAAAATTGGCTTTCTTTGACTCTTTCATCCTCAAGAACAAGCCCAGTGGCCATTGTCGGTCCTCATTTCTCTAGGGTCTAAAGTGGGAATTCAAGTCTGAGACCCCGGCCCTTAATATAAACATATCATAACATTAATACTCAATATGGCTATATATGAAATGTTACCAATAAAAATTTGAAATATATTCAAAAGCACGTTTTATGAAATACTCCCTCCATCCCAAATAAATAACTTTCTAGAAATTGTCAAACAAAATAAACACTATGGTAAAAGACGCATATATCGTCGACTCCTTTCTTTTGTATCCCCTGTATTTGGCTGTTATCATTTGCATGCATGCACTTGTGATTAGCTTCCTCAATAATGTCGTCTCATGTTATTGTAGAATGTTATTTTTTGATAGATTTTAAACTCATAAAGTATAGAACTGCAACCGATATTTTGGTGGGTGAACAAGTCATGAATTTTTCCAGAAATCAAAACATGAAGCTTATTGCGAACAAACTGATAAGAAGCGGAGAAAAGTTTAGGATTTAAGGCTAAAGTGTGGAAATTTGAAGATTAAAGATGAAGACAAGAAGACAATGACTCTATGATTCGTTCCTGTACCTAGATAGTGACCTTACACAATCTAGAAAAACCCTCCATTTGGAAGCCGTAGTATAGATGTCCTTTGCGTACGTCGACAAGCAAGCTCGTGATCCTCGTGCTATTGTGCAGGCTGCGATGGGGGCCCTGGCCTGCTGCCATCGGTTGTGCAGTTCGGGAGTAATGACGTTCTCCGCGCTGCGTCTATTTGATCCTGGCAGTTGCTAGTGCTGTCGCTAACAGAGCCAATGTTCGCACTAGAAGTTGCTTGTGGTGTCACTAAATGTTGATTTGAGGTTGTGAATTGATGTTGATTTGACTTTTTCTAATTATTGTGTCAATTAGAGAATGTGAGGATTGTAACTGCAGCAAAAAGGTTGCATATATATCAATTTAATATCTCAATCCAGAAACACGATCCTTTGATA
Organism: Hyparrhenia diplandra; assembly: GCA_015847255.1. Lineage (NCBI taxonomy): Eukaryota > Viridiplantae > Streptophyta > Magnoliopsida > Poales > Poaceae > Hyparrhenia > Hyparrhenia diplandra. Next base: position 716,863 of record JADLZK010005545.1, read on the forward strand.
CCTATGTTCCAGCAGTAACAAAATAAAGAAATGCTTGGACAATGTACTATTGCTTTAACCAAACTTAATAAAAATTTTGGGCCAGAGGTCATATACTTGTGACGTGTTTCGTCCAGACGAGTCACTGATAACAACTCTTGTTATCATTGACGCATCTAGTTGGGAAGAGTTTTTGATAACTAGCCATTTGTGACGCGTTTTGTTTAGTGGCCATGGGCTCAGTGACGTGTTCCATTTACCGACGTCACTGATCTTATATTAGTGACGTGTTTCAATTCCACACCACTAGGGAAGGTGTCTCCTTTGTGCTGTTTTGGCAAGGTGGCCGAGGTGCCCCCGAAGGAGCTTGACAAGCTTGTCAAGCTCTGGGCGCGCGACGTCCGTGAGCTGTCGTACATGGTGGAGGATTTCCTCGACGACTTCCTGGTACGTGTTGAAACAGGCCGCAAGCGCAAGGACCCCGACATGAAGTGGTACCAGCATGCAGCAAACAAGATACTTGAGGTATTTAGCCAGGCCAAGGCTCGCCGTGAGATTTCTTGCATGATTCGCAAAATCAATGAAAAAGCTAAGGAGGTGGCGATGAGGCGTGAAAGATACAGAGTCGACAGCATTGTGGCCAAGCCTGCCGCAAAGAACACTGTTGATCCCCGTCTTAAGCTTATGTACAGAGAAGTAACACAGCTCGTTGGCATTGACAAGTCAAGGGCGAGCTCATGTCCATGCTGCAAGTTGATGATGCGTCCAGCGAAAATATCGTCAGGATAGTTTCTATCGTTGAGCTGGAGGATTAGGCAAGACCACTCTTGCCAAAACATCATATGATGAGCTGAAGTCATCCTATGATTGTAATGCTTTTGTTTCGGTTGGGCAGAATCCAGACTTTCTCAAGGTTTTCAAGGACATTCTTTTCAGTATTGACGAAAACAAGTGTGAGAACATTCATAATACAGGGAGAGGTGTAGATCTACTCATCAGTGAACTACTAGAATTCCTCAAGAACAAGAGGTACCCGTCAGCAACTTCATAGATTTCTTTTTATCTCAATGAGCGAGTGCTTTTAAGTTTTGGGTTTTTTGCTGCTCTTAAACAAATCTGTGCAAATGCACAGGCCATAGATATTTTTGTAGATAAAAATAGTGGATGAAGCATTTATTTTTTTTTATAAAAGAACTACCATATTTCGATTTAAGAGTTCACTGATGTGTGTATTTTTAATATATTCCTGTTGCCACAGTAGTCTTCCACAAAATTAATTTTGTGGAATTCATCTCACAATAGTAATACTCGTAATGTATATTTATATTGATGACATAGCATTCATTTTATCGTTTTTCCATTTCCTCTCCAGACTCCTCACATGAATGATAGACAGACACGAATGTCTTAGGGTAATTCTTTGCGCTAGCAGCTTTTTCTTCATGAGTAAAATGCATGAATAGGCCATTAACTTGTGCGGTTGTGTTGATTTGGGCCATCAACTTCGAAAGTGCGTTTTTAGGTCCAAAACTTTACTTGTGGTGCACCACTAGGCCATTTCCCATCGTTTTTATGTTTTTCACCTATGTGGAAAATGTCCTTTTAGCAAAATACCCCCTCCAATCCTTCGTCCTCTCATTCCCAGTCCTGTTTTCAACCTATGGCTAGTTGCAGCCCCACGTTGCTTGATTGGACACCAGCCAGCCGTGGGGCAGCTCCACGGCCCTCCCTGAACACACCTGCTCCGAGAGGGATGCCAGCCTGTTTGGCGGCAGCGTGGCCGTCATGCGCTCCAGAGCAGCGCCGCTTGCGCCCGGGCGTGTGGGACGCGGTCGGCGTTGTCGGCGGCGTGGAGCTTGCACCACGATCGGATGAGGCGGCACGAGATGTGGCTGGGCGGGCGCCGCAAGCTCCACCACGGCAGCGAAGTTCGTCCCTGTCCTCGACCCACCGCGGCCACCTCGCCAGTTCAACGCCAACCGACACGCCAGGTACCGCGTCGCTTGACACGGGCGTTGGCGGCCTCCGTCGTGGTCGGGCGAGGTCGGGTGGCCAATGATGACAGTTCTACGCGGCCCGCCGCCGCTCCTCCGCGTCTCTAGCCTCATCCACTCGTGGCTCCTTCGCTTCTCCACGACGGCGATGATGGCGTCGCTTCCCTTCCCCCGCCCCGTAGCTCCGCGACGACGGGCGACAACGCTGGTTTGGCGAACGTGACCATGGCATCGACAACATCGCTAACGCCAGGCAACCCGCAACCAGCGTTGCTCAAAGGTCGCCCCACTCGGCGCCACCGCGCGCCGCCGGCCGTTGAGTGGTGAGCACGATGACGTCGGCGCTCCGGCCCGACATCATAGGGTACACGCCCGCCGCCTTGACCACAATCGGTGGCCACGGCGCGGGCAAAGGTGGGACGCCCCAGCCGCCGCCGCCTGCTGCCCGCGCCTCGCGCCGCGGGGTCTGTTGCCGGGCCGCGCCGCCGCCGCTTCCGACCACCTCCATGGTTGCAGCTCGAGGCGTAGGTCCGGCCGCGGAATGCAGCGGTGGTGTGGGCTCGCCCGTCGGCCCATCTTGCGGCGCGTTGGAGCGAGAGGGGTGACCTCGCCATGGTTGCAGATCGCGAGGCGGTAGTGGTCTACGGAGGCCAGACCATGTGAATGGGGTGGTCTACGACGTTGAGGTAGTGCGCTCGTGGAGGCCGCCGCCAATGGGGCACAGCACGACGGAGGCCGAGGCCAAGGCCGCCGATGGGGCAGCATGCACGGCGTCGACAAGCTCAGCAAAGAGCCATGGCCGCGGCGGTGCACCCCTTAGGTGCTCGATGAAATGCCCGTAAGAGTGCAGTGTGGTGGTAAGCCTACTAAATAAGAGGACGAAGGATTTGAGGGGGCATTTTGATAAAAGAGCGTTGTCCACGTAGGCGAAAAATATAAGTTGAAGGGGTATGGCCTATTGGTGCATCACAAGTAAAGTTTTTTGGACCTAAAATGCATTTTCGAAGTTGATGGCCAAATCGACACAGCCGCTACAAGTTAATGGCCTATTCATGCATTTTATTCTTTTTTTCATTGTCCGGAGATGTGTTTAATTACTAGTGTCAGTTTGGGTTTTCATCAATGTCAGTGATTTTTATGCAAGTCATGGGCAAACAAAATTCTATTTTTCACAATGGCAGAAGGGTGGAGAATTACAGACAAGTTAGATCTGGTGCGCATGAGTCTCAAAAAATTGAAATGATGTGAAGCTGTGATGAATAAGCGTTTGGAAGCTGGGATCTACATTATAGCCTATGTATACAACACGTGGATAACTAAGTAGATGCCTTCTGAAGAATAGATTACACACTATTGAAATTTTCGCGAGGAAAGCCAAGTTATTGCAAAAGCTGCTGCCAGATCATCCGAGTAGATACCATCCTAATGGGCTACCGAACAGTATACTATTTTCTGGCTAGGAGAGAATTGGGAAAAACACAAGAAAACTGTGAGAATTGACTTATTTCTATAAAAGTTTGCTAGGCAAATTCTTACCTATGTTTGCAAATTAATACTGACATGCTTATATTGCAAATCATGTCTGATATGCTTTCCATGACGCTCTATTGCTGCATGCATATAGGTACCTTATTGCTATAGATGATATATGGGATGTAGAACCATGGGAGATAATAAGATGTGCTCTACCTGAGAATGGCCCAAGAAGCCGAATAATCATAACTACCCGCATAATTGATGTTGCTGAGCTTGTTGGCGGTTGCTACAAGATGAAGCCTCTTACCCACCATAACTCAAAAATATTATTCTATGGAAGGATATTTGGCTCTGAAAGCGATTGTCCTGAACAGCTATCTGAAGTATCTGAAAATATTTTGAAGAAATGTGGAGGTGTGCCATTAGCCATTGTAACTACATCTAGCTTGCTGGCTAATAAGTCAAGAAATGTAAATGAGTGGCAGGATGTGCATGACTCAATTGGTACTTGGACTAGGAAACAATTTCTGGTATGGACAGTATGATGAGGAAGATATTGCTACTTAGCAATTATGATCTGACTCCACACCTGAAGACATGCTTACTATATCTAAGTATATTTCCAGAAGACTATAAGATTAGTAAGTACCGGGTGATATAGAGGTGGGTAGCTGAAGGTTTTGTTCAACAAGAAGATGGGAGGCAAAGCTTATATGAGATTGGACAAAGTTACTTGAATGAGCTTGTAAACAGAAGCATGGTCCAGCCACTTCACATGTATGAGGATGGGTTGGATCCTTATTTTTTTCGGGTTCATGATATGGTACTTGATCTCATTTGCTCCTTGTCCAGAGAAGAAGGTTTTGCTACCACAGTAACTGGTGACTGCACGCAAATCAAATCTTCTTCAGAAAGCAAGGTTCGCAGGCTCTCGATCTTTAATGCTACTTGGCCTACAACCAACAAGTCAAAACTGAGGTCCCTTACTTTTAGGAGTCATGCTTTAATTAACACTATGCCACCCATTTCATGCTTTAATCTTCTACGTGTATTGGATCTTCAAGATTGCAATCTTCGTAACCATCCAAGTCTAGATTTTGTCGGTAAATTGCTTCACCTAAGATATCTAAGTCTATCAGATACTGGATATGCTGGCGACATCCCAAGAGAGATCGGGAAGCTACAGTTTTTGCAGACATTTTTGTTTGATGGAACTGACATAAAAGAAGTGCCATCGAGTATCTTTGGGCTAGGCCAATTAATGTGCCTTTTGTTGGGCACTGTACAAGGCTGCCAACAAGTGGGTTGAGAAATCTATCGTCCTCTGGAGCTGCTAATGATTAATGTGGATTCTGCATGCATTGCAGAAGAGCTGGGCCATTTGATACAACTGAAGTTACTAATGGTAAATCTCACAAAGGACAAGGAAGGCAGATGGGATGAAAGCATGTGCAGAGTTCTGGTGGGGTCCCTTGGCAAACTGCACAAACTCCAAGCTCTAGCAATACGAACCCTAGATGGATTGGAAGTTGATCTTGAAGGCTTAGTGGAGTACCTGTGGAACCTATCTGATCTAGGTATTATTGGAACCAGTCGGTTGCCGAGATGGATAGATGCCACATCTTTTCCCCTCCTATCCTACCTAGAAATAGTGGTGGGTCAAGTTAGAAGTGAGGACATCCATGTCCTGGGTATGTTGCAGGCTCTTCGTGTTCTGGAAGTGAAAGTGGCTGGCGGCAAACAAGTGTTTGAAAGGTTCATGATTAGCCGGGATGCCTTCCCATGTGTGAGATGGTGCAAATTCTCTGGGTTTTCAACAGTGCCATCTATGTTCCCACCAGGAGCTATGCCCATGCTTCAACGTTTTGAATTCTATATCCTACAAGAGGATTTCGAGGATAGTGAAATTAATGTTGAAGACCTTGCCCTAAGCCACCTGCCATCCCTTCAGACAGTTCGGGTCCGCCTTGATGCAGAGGATACAGTCAGTGAAGAGTTGACAATGAAAGTAAAAAAGATACTGAGGAACGAGGCACGTGCCCACCCCAGCCATCCTGATATTTTAATCAAAATTGATGGCCAATGGATCCAGCTGTGCATGTAAGTAATTATTTAACCTTTTCTGCTTCTTTAGATGATATCTGTTGCATGCTACCATGAGTAGTATGATGACATCGATGGATGCCCCTGAGTTCACCAATCAACCTCAACTTACCATGACAAATAGCATTATTTACCTGACTATTTGATTCTAGTTTTATGTCCCTAAGAATCATTTGCATTTACTATTATTGTAGTCATCATTTTTATTCATTTATTACCAGCACAACTGGTGAACTCTATTCCTATTTGTAAACTCTGTTTCTTGCGCAGATGCACTCTTTGTTTGGAACGTGCATGCACCAGATAACGGTGGACGCATATCACCCCGGTGTGGTGGTGCACCGCCCTCTCTGTCCAGAGCTAGCTGCTGAGAAAGTCGCTGGCCGACGCCACGATGAAGGCCAACGTCGACATGCTCAAAGTCGACATCAAGATTGGTCTCACCTTCTCCGACAAGCACGGCATGCAGCCAAGATGGTTCACCATTTTGTACAACTACCCTCCGCTGTCAGGCCACAGAATGGTTGCTGAACTTGTTGTTGATCAATGTTTTCTAGAAATCGAGCATATTTTCTTCTGTCACGTTTGCTTTGCTTTGTGAACAGGCTCTGTTTACTCTGTTTTCAGTGGTAATACTTCATTAATGAAGGAAAATAGCTCATGCCCACCTGAACACAGTGAATGCTAGAGGTTACGCAATGTGCTACGGTTATATGCTATGCTGTGGATACTGCGGACACTGCTGCCAGATTAATTTGCAACCTGATATCTGAATTTGCAGCCTCAATGCAGTAAAAGTGATAGTGAGTAGAGTCGGACGAACGGTGAGTAGGTTTGTTCTCGGATTCAAATTGTGAGTTATTCCTAATAATTGACGCAGATTCTTTGTTTCGTACAAGCATGCACCAGATAATGGTATGGTCCACCACATTGCCATGCGGCCTCAGCCACTACCTACAACAAGTCGGTTTTCAAGATCTTGGCCAAGAAGCCCCTGACATTTCCACCGTGCCTGATGTTGTGCTGTAAGCCTGTACATCAAAGGATATCCGTCCATGCTCTGAGTCTTTGTGGCTCCATTTGGCTTGCTCAAGGTTTCTGTTTACTTGTGCGTGTTAGCCTTTCTGTGATATTTTCTCACGCCGAGGTGCTGCCTTTGCTAGTTGTTTGTTTTTTTCCGAATTGCCATATTGTTTTTTGAAGACAATTGCCTTGTAGCATGTACGTGCAACTAAGTTAGTTTGTACAATGCCCAACGTATTTATTTCTTAATATTCTGATTGAAAAAGGATGTCCTGATTTTAGCATACGAGTATTGGTGTTTGTTTGGTCATTTCGACAACAACATAAGTATATTACAGTTTGTTGGGCCATGGTGAGTCCGGAACATGACCAAGAAACAAAACGAACGGGGTAATGCCACAATGTGTCTGAGGAAGAGCGATATGCTCCAACCTCTCTTCTCTTGACATTAGTCTCCCGCTCCCTACATGCACAAGCTTGAAATTTGAATACGGTGCTATCTCCGAAAACTCTGCTCCTGGCCCCCATATTATTCTCTTATTAGTGCTTCTATAACTGGATATCGAGTACAACACTCACAATCCGGTCTTCTCAGCATGACACTGCAATTTTAAAGGAGAGCACTCGCCTGCGTCGGAGCAGGGATGCAAGCAGGTGCTCCTCAGTCCTCACTAGGGTCTCCCCTCTGTTTGATCCCGACCTGTTTATTTACGGTCAATATGCGGTGATCAAAGCACCCTCTAGCTCTGCTTTTATCTTTGATAAAAAACACTGATACGTGTCTAATATATCCGAACGTAGAGACGCAAGCGCAGGTCACTGTACAACGAACACATAAAGCTCAGCTGCATCATCAGCTCACTTGGGTCTCCTCTCTGTTGCTCTCGGCCTGTTTCGTTACGGTCAGTATACGGCGATCAAATTGGTACCCTCTGGCTCTGTACCTATATCGCTCTGCTTTTATCTTCGATAACAAACAAACTCTGATACTCCGTGAACTGTTGCTTTCTTGCCGGCCACTTGTGCGGGTCACTGAACAACGAGCAAATAAAGCTCAGCCGCTTCATCAGCATGTGATTGAATCAGCGTTGTTGGGCCAGCTTGACTGGTTCAAGGATCGCTGTTGGGCCCAGTCAATCAGCTTGATTGGCATGCAACACGACTAGCAAGTATTGTTGGGCAAGACAAACTGATTGACTAGGCCCAAAGTTGGAGAAGCGAGTGGGCCACCATTAACGTTCGTTCGTGGGATCAGCTGCTTATCCTACTGCATGTCTGCAACCAAGCCAATGTGTTCGAGTCGTCGTTTGGCAAGGCCCCGTCCCTGTGGTGCAACCCACGCGATAACTTTGGCATATATGAGTTGAATCAGCCTTAGCCCATATGTAGTGCTGGGCCAAAAGGAAGAGTGTCCAGCTTGAAGGATGGGATTGCAATGGGCCGATCCACTGACATATACTTTCTTTTTTTCTGTTTCATGGCATTTATTTTTGCACCTGGCTGACGTTAAACCAAGCGAGAAATTGATCTAGTGTGTAATTAAAGAGCAACTAACCTCGGTGCTCGCTATCAAAGTCTATCTATATATATGAGCCAAAGCAGCACAACCACCTCAACTCCCGGCTTCTACATGCTCTCAGAGTGCAAAACACCAGCAGCAGCTAAACTGAAAAAAATGTTGTAGACGCGATGAAATCGCTAATGCCATATGTTACCACCTCGCCAGAGATTCCACCGGCAGCGGCTCGGCCACTGGTTGTTCATCATCACACGCACGGAAAGAAGGGCACGGGCCATGGCACAAACAAGGAAGGGTCCATGCACCCACTCTTGTGCCTGCCGTGATTTAGAGATTTGATTTTTTTTCTAATGTTAGCGTAAGATCAATGGCTAAAAAATGTTTTTTTTGGTGACTTAATTAATGTCCTAAAAAATGCTGGGTGGAGCACCGGGTGGCTGCTTTCGGCAGGATATGAAGTCTGCTTTCGGCTGGTTCACACGCTTTAGCGAATCTGACACAGCATTTTATTTGCTTTGTGACTCTACAAGTGCTTTCATATTAGGTCAAGTCGTCAGGTTTAAATAAATATATAAGACAAAGTAAGTACTGTAAGCCTATTATATGCAAGGAAAATCAGCAGAAGATGTGTTGATGTGGCCATGTGCATAAAGCAATCACTAAGCGATCGCGATCATTTTATTTCATTTGCGAACCATCATTGGTGTTTACTTGCTCTGAGTCTTTGTGGCTCCATTTGGCTTGCTCAAGATTTCTGTTTACTTGTGCGCTTTAGCCTTTCTGTGATATTTTCTTACGCCGAGGTGCTGCCTGCTAGTTGTTTTTTTTTTTTTCCGAATTGCCATATTGTTTTTTGAAGACAATTGCCTTGTAGCATGTACGTGCAACTAAGTTAGTTTGTACAATGCCCAACGTCTTTATTATTTCTTAATATTCTGATTGAAAAAGGATGTCTTGATTTTAGCATACGAGTATTAGAGTTTGTTTGGTCATTTTGACAACAACATAAGTATATTACAGTTTGTTGGGCCATTGTGAGTCCGGAAAATGACCAAGAAACGAAACGAACAGAGTAATGCCACAATGTGTTGGATCAGCTTAACCTACTGCATGTCTGCAACGCTGAGCCCATCATCGGGCGCACGGAAAGCCGCTGACATTAAAATAAGCGAGAAATTGATCTAGTGTGTAATTAAAGAGCAGCTAACCTCGGTGCTCGCTCTCAAAGTCCATATATATATGAGCCAAGCAGCACAACCACCTCAACTCCCGGCTTCTGTATGCTATCAGAGAGCAAAACACCAACAGCAGCTAAACTGAAAAAAAAAAGTTAGACGTGATGAACTCGCTAATGCCATAAGTTGCCACCTCGCCAGAGATTCCACCGGCAGCGGCTCGGCACTGGTTGTTCATCATCACACGCACCGAAAGAAAGGCACGGACGATGGCACAAACAAGGAAGGGTCCATGCACCCACTCCTGTACCTGTGGTGAATTTGGGGTTTAATTTTTTTTCTAATGTTAACTGAAAAAATATTTTAAAAAAATCGATGGCCCAAAAAATGTTTTTTTTCTTTGGTGACTTAATGGCCTAAAAAAATGTTGGGTGGAGCACCGGTGGCTGCTTTCGGCAGGATATGAAGTCTGCTTTCGGCTGGTTCACACGCTTTAGCGAATCTGACACAGCATTTTATTTGTTTTGTGACTCTACAAGTGCTTAATTTCATATTAGGTCAAGTCGTCAGGTTTAAATAAATATATAAGACAAAGTAAGTACTGTAAGTCTATTATAAGCAAGGCAAATCACCAGAAGATGTGTTGTTGTGGCCATGTGCATACAACAGACACTATGCGATCGCGATCAATATATTTCATGTGCCAACCACCATGCGTGTTTGGGTTGGCTAAACCTAAAGCCACAAAATGCGTTGTTGATTGTGGCTGCCAGCGAACCCTGTTCGTCTCAGTGGCGAGGAAGGAGGCGTGCACCTCTATAGTCCCACATGCTTTAAGTGAGCATAAAAAGAAGCAGCAGCATCATAGGCAAAAAAGTAGAATAGATGTTTGACTAATAGCCAAAGACTTGACCTGCTACTCCATCTGGTAGTGGTGGGACCCCGAAGTGGGGCACAAAAGGAGGGATTTCGATGCAGTCATCCTCATGTGATTGCCTCATCCTAGCTTATTGTGCAGTTTCAACTTCCATTATATTGCTCGCTAGGGATGAAGACTCGGTCATTATTCATGAAGCAGCTCATCGTCGTTGACTAGGGATAAAGAGCAGCATTACATAAGCACCCAAGGATGAAAATACAAGAGCAGTCCCAAAGGACACTTACACAGACATCCTCCATGTACACCCACACGTGTTGCAAGGCAGAGGACGGTAGAAACGTGTAGCCGCATCTGGACGTCGCCGACGCAAATGGCCGTGAGCTCATCACCGTTGATCGACCTTGAAAACGTCGGGCGAGAGGGCCTCCCGCTTCGAGAGCTGAGGTTGAAGAGGGGTCCCCGAGGCCAGCAACGACGAGTAACTCCGGCGAGGTGGATTTTGGTGGACCGAAACGCCGGAGGATGAAGATTGGCTCAAGGAATCCCCATGGTGGCCAGCAAAGAACTCGGCCGGGCGCAGCGGACGCCGAGGAAGCGGTGGAGAACTTGCGGTATTTGAGGCTCTTGCTGCTCGGCGGTGAACGGTGGTGGTGGAGATGGAGACGGAAGGGTGGAGAGGAACGAATCCAAGCGGTGGCGAGGAGGATGGATGGGGGGAAGGATTCGCTCCAGAGGTAGGGGAGGGAGTATTTATTTTATTACCACAAATCTCGTTGTTGACGACGACGCCGGGCGAGGATGGCGCCGAGGAGCACCACGGCGACCCGCAGGAACCGATGACGGCGGCGACGAGGAGACAGGGCGACGCCATTACGGCCAAGCACAAAGGCACAAAGGGCAAACTACCTACGTAATAGTACTAAGGATGGCGGCGGGGCCCCTCTCCCAGTCCGCTGCGGCGAGATCGCTGGAGTCGGGGGCGAAGATCCGGATCTAGGGGACGAGGTGGGAGACAGAGAAAGTGTCGATCCCAAAAGGAGGGTTTGAATCTTTTAATGCAGTCATCCTCACGTGAGTGCCTTCTTGTGTACGGAGCAGTCATCTCAACTCCTCTCAAGTCTCATGTCTGAACAGTTTGCTTTCCATTATATTACTCGTTGGAGATGAAGACTCGGCCAATATTCATCAAGCAGCACATCCCATCCATTCCACACGCATGATGCCATTCAAAACCCACACACCAAGTATAATCGTAGGGAGCAACACCAATGGCATACATTGAAGCAAGCGCGCTAGGTGGTGATAGCATAGCATGCATGCCACCATGGACCTAATATGGCATACATATACTGTTGGAAGTTTTGGGCTATGCCCCAAGTATTCCCAAATAGAAATCTCAAAGGCGCACTCACACATATATGGTATGGTGGGGAGACTTTAGTTTCACATTGCTAGTCTAGAATGAGTGAGATAAACTTAAATATGAGAGTTGTCTCCAACTAGTTGAAGCTATTGGTGAATGAAAAAAAAAAAAAAAAACCCCACGTGCCCGCCCTAGGTGAGGGCGCGGCGCACCACACACATGAACGCTCCGGTGATCTCCTGCCCTTGTGCCTTGTTTTCTGTGCTGCTAGGCGTGCCTCCCTCCCTTGGCCGAAAAAGGTACCCATCGGTCACACTGGAGCCGACCAATATGCATCCGGCCCTAGCAAATTACAGTATCTTAACAGAAGAAACTATTCAACCGGTATTTAAGGCAGCCCTAGCATGGTTAATTTTTTTTCTAGCACGGTGCATAACTTTTGTCGCACTAGTGCAACCCAGCTTTTGGTGTCATATAGTGTGTTTTAGTGTGCCAATAGACGCCGATGCAAGTTAAGCCTGGCCGGCCAGTACGCCAGTAGCACCACACAGTTACATAGAGCTTCGTGGCAATTTCTCGGTCATTTCCACACCACCTTCGTGGGCAACTTCTCTATTTTTTTTGTTTGCGAGGAATTTCTCTGCTGTTTATTTCTTTTCACGTAGGTAGGAGTACACGTTATTATTGGCAGACGTGTGTGTGTGTGTGTGGTGTGCCTCACTTCTTTTCGCGTGTAGTTTTCCAGCACTAACTGAAGTCGCCGGCTCCCACTCACCTGCGCCCCGTGCTTGGTCTGTTAGCGCGCCGGCCGCCGGGGGCATGTGTTGCTTGGCCGAGATGCCGACCTAATTACCTGATCAGTAGCTCCCTCTGGCCGCGCTTCTGGTTGAACGAGGGAAGTCGGTGACGCTGTTCTCACAGCCAAGTGGCCGCGCCGGCGGTTTTCTGCTGCTTGGTCGTGCTGACGAGGGGCGCCTGCTGTTCCGAGCGAGGGCGGGGGCGCCGCCGTTGCTCCGTTGCTCGGCCAGGGAAGGCACAGGTACGTAATCAGCTTGATCTGCAGCCTGTATCCACTACTAGTGATGCTTACATCGGCCATCTGTGATCTGTTAACCCATTGCAAGCTCTTTGCCAAGAGTGTTGGGTTGGGAAAATATTGGTGGATACTACATACTGTGTATATCCTAAACTACATATATACGTTTTGGCTTGGCTGACACATATTGGTAAAAATATCCTAAACTACATATTGGTCAAAATATTGGCCAAGAGTGTTGTTTGGCTGACGTTTTGCGTCATTCACCTCCCCTGGAGGCATTGTTGAAGAGCTCGTGTGATTTGGTGTGGTATCGTGTGATTTGGTGTGGTAGTCTCAGCATTTTGTTTCTTCTTTTTTTCGCCCTTGCGGTGGGCACATGTTTTTTTCCCCTCAAACCTTTTGTAAATCTGCTATTTTGGGCTTTTTTTGAATATATATTCAGGACGCCTTGCTATTTTGGAGCAATCCACACCCCCAACCTCAAAGTTGAAAAAAAAACTACATACACATTATATTCCCAGAAAGATTTGGTTTTATTTCTCGCTGCTCGACTGATGTGGACATACCCTTGCAGAGAGGATGCTTTAGTAGGAAAGAACTGTCCGTGGATCTTCATCCTGCTTCTCTGTCTCTGCATGAGATCCATACCCTTACACTTTGGTAAGCTGCTCGAAATCATCAGTTACTCAATAAAGATAGAGATCTTTATTCTCTTATTCCTGATTTGCATCTATTCATTGTGCACCGTTTTATTTTGCTTTCTGTTGGACAGCTAACTAAATAGTAGATCCCATCATCACTTCATCAGGAACGAAAACTAGCATGAACGCATACTGAACTCGTGGTGCAACACTATGATGATTTTGTTATAGATGAATGAGCTACCATCAGGTACTTGTCGACATACTCAACTCAGGTTTTCCTTTTCGCCATTCTGGTTACCCAGCGGTTGATTTTTATATAAAAACAATGCAAAAACTGCACCCAGATCTAACCAACCACACAGCATATGCACATACTCATGCTGTGCGGCAGCACACCTTTGGGGGACTGAAACATTGTTTTCGGTTATTTTGACTCTTGGCTCATGTTAATTTCTTTGTCTGCTTTGTAGTTTAGCACACATATATCATACATGGACAGTATAGTGACGGGGGCGCTGGGCAGCGTCCTCTCCAAGCTCGCTGAGTTCCTCAAGGATGAGTTCAATCTGCAGGCGGGGGTGCGGGAGAAGATCACGTCTCTCTCCCGGGAGCTGGAGAGCATGCATGCCGCCCTCCGCAAGGTGGCCGAGGTGCCCCCGAAGGAGCTCGACGAGCAAGTCAAGCTCTGGGCACGCGACGTCCGTGAGCAGTCGTACAAGGCGGAGGACATCCTCGACGACTTCCTGGTGCGTGTTGAAGCAGGCGCAAAGCGCAAGGACCCCGACATGAAGTGGTACCAGCATGCAGCAAACAAGATAGTTGAGGTATTTAGCCAGGCCAAGGCTCGCCGTGAGATTTCTTGCATGATTCGCAAAATCAATGAGAAAGTCGAGGAGGTGGTCATGAGGCGTGAAAGGTACAGTGTCGACAATATTGTGGCCAAGCCTACCGCAAAAACAACACCGTAGATCCCCGTCTTAAGCTTATGTACAGGGATGTGACACAGCTCATTGGCATTGGCAAGTCAAGGGGAGAGCTCATGTCCATGCTTCAAGGTGACAATAATATGGTCAAGATGGTTTCTATCGTTGGAGTTGCAGGATTAGGCAAGACCACTCTTGCCAAAACATCATTTGATGAGCTCAAGTCATCCTACGATTGTAGTGCTTTTGTTTCAGTTGGGCAGAATCCAGACTTTCTTAAGGTTTTCAAGGACATTCTTTTCAGTCTTGACAAAAACAAGTATGAGAACATTCATAGTACAGGAAGAGGTGTAGATCTACTTATCAGTGAACTACAGGAATTCCTCGAGAACAAGAGGTACCCATCAGCAGCTACATAGATTTGTTATATCAATCAGCAAGTATTTTTTAAGTTTTGGGTTTTTTTGTAGGCCTTAAACAAACCTCTGCAAATGCACGGGTTCTAGTTACTTTTCTACAGAAAAAAATAGTATAGTGCATTCTTTTTTATGTTTGGATACCATCTAGAGTTAAGAGTTCACGGGTGTGTGTATTTTTCCTCTCCAGATTCATCATTAGCAAGACCGAATTTATTAATGTTTAGGTGTTTTGGTCAATTTCGTTAAACTTGTAGATGTGATTAGTTTAGAGAATGTCTTAGGGTTCTTTGCCCTAGCTTTTTTTCACATTAGAAAGACGGAGGAGAATTACAAACATGTTACAATGTCTATTAGTCTAAAAAACCATGTAGGCCTTCATTTTATTTGAATTATCTCTTTTCTAGTGCATCTTGTTGACACCCAAAAATGGCATAGGCTAAACCACCGCAAAATTTCAGACTTAGCCATATTTTGGAGGTCCAAGTCACCGCAAATTTCCAGACTTAGCCAAATTCTCGAGGAGGATCGAAAGCGGCTTTACGGAATGTGACCGGACTCATCGACCGGATTCATCGGCACGTCGGTCCGGCGTCCGGTCAGCGCGTCGGTCGGGTCGCGCCTCCGCTTCCGGGACACCGGCCGGACCCAGCGCCCGGTCGCGTCGGTGCAGCGTCGGTCCAGCGTCCGGTCAGGGGTCAGGGCGGCGCGAGCCAGCCGCGAACCTCTCTCGCGGGACGCGACCGGCCCGGAGCGTCCGGTCGAGGGGCTTGACCAGCGTCCGGTCAGCCCGACGCAGCTCCGGTCCAGACGAGATCCGAACCGATTTGTTTCCAATCGTGTTTAGGTCGGTTTTTGGTACTTGAAACGCCCAAGGATGGTTTCCTAAAGGGATAAGACCACCCCTCTATATAATAAAGAGGTTTATGGCGATTTGATCCCATCTACATCCAATCGTCATATACAACATATCTCTCAACTTTTTATCTCTTCCAAACCCTAAACTTGCTGTTCGACGACGAACTCCAGCGTTCTCCGCCCGGGCGTTCTAGGGCGCATCCGCTGCTCCTAGGACAACCAGCAGTGCGGCGTCTCCCGACGGGTCTTCCGGAGGTGCGTTGAAAGGTCTTCCGGCCGTCACCGAAGCTCTACGTTGCCCTTAACCGAACCCTAGATCGGTTTGGGTGATCACGCTGCGGTGCTCGCTGCTACTAGGTTGTTTAGCAACCTTCGTGGGCGTCCAAGGCCCTCTCGGTGTGTTGGTGCGAAGCCCTAACTTTTGCGTCAACACATCTTATTCACATTAAAGCTCTATTAGAATTCTCTAATAAGATGGAATGATATGATTTCAATGCGACCTATCATACTTGGAATAATATGTGTTTTTTACATTTGCATGCATATCCAAAGTTTTCAAATAGAAAACATTATACTAGGATTATTCAAGTAGTTCCAGTAGTTTAACTTTTGGATGGAAATATTATAATATTTTTACCATTAGTTTACAGGATAATTAAGTTGTAATCCTGGTACTACTAAAAACTATTGTTTGGCTAGGAAGTAATTACATATGTTATTGTACGAGCACCTCTTCCATCATTATTCTCGGTGATGACACACTTTGTTGTTTGTCCATGAAGTAATTACATTTGAATTATCTCTCATGGTTTTTGACTTTTGTGGGGACAGGTATTTGATTGTTATTGATGATATATGGGAGCCGCAGTCTTGGGAAACAATAAAAGTAGCTCTGGATGGAAATAGTCCTGGAAGTAAAATAATCATAACTACTCGTAAACTCAAAGTTGCCAAAGAAGCTGGTGAGGTTTACAATCTACAACCACTGTCATCGATAACTCCAAAAGCTTATTTTATACAAGGTTGTTTGGTGGTGAAGACAAATGTCCAAATAATCATGCAGATGAGTTGTCTGATAGGATTCTAAAGAAGTGTGCTGGAGTTCCACTAGCTGTCATCACAATGGCTAGTTTCTTGTTGGGTAAATCAAGGGAAGAATGGATTGAGGCGTGCAACTCTCCTGGTTTCTATCAAGATAATGATGACATGCATATGGAAAATACAATGCATATATTATCACTTAGTTACTATGACCTTCCTTCCCATTTGAAGACTTGTTTGCTATATCTAAGTGCATTTCGAAGACTCTATTATTGATAAGGATTCTTTGATATGGAAGTGGATAGCTGAAGGCTTTGTCAAAAAGAAACCAGGGACGTTGGTTATTTGAGGTAGGAGAGGAATACTTCCACGACCTCATAAATAGAAGCATGATCCGGGGGTGGATTCTTATGTCTATGGCATCATGGATGGTTGTCGTGTTCATGATATGGTGCTTGATCTCATCGTTTCCATTTCACATCAGGAAAACTTTGTCAGCGTTGATGGTACATTAGCACAAAGCCACACCCGTCGGTTGGCCCCACAAAACAAAGAACTGGATCTCAGTCACGGAAATGATGTGAACCTGGCAAAAGTGAGGTCAGTTTTTGCCATGCGTTGTGCTATTGTTAGGTGGACATCCTTGCATCCTAGATTAAAACTCATCCGTGTACTAGCTTTGGAGGATTGCAAATTTAGAGAAGGATGTGATAGCCTCAAGGATATTGGAAATCTAATTCATCTAAGGTACCTTGGGATACGAGGTGGACGGATCAACAAGCTCCCTGAAGGAATAGGCAAGCTAAAGTTTCTACAAGCATTGGAGTTGGAGAATATTGGTAGACGCCTGGAATTGCCGTGTAGCATTGGCATGCTCACACAGTTGGTATGCCTACGTGCTAATAGCATCATTGCACCAGATGGTGTAATAGGGAGGTTGACTTCACTGGAGGAGCTATATATAAGTGGACCTCGTGATAACGATCAGTCCTGGAGGCAGTTTGGGAAGGATCTAGGCAACCTGTGTGAACTCAAGGTGCTCAATATTAACTTCAAGGATATGGATGACAAAATGCAAAAAGATTTGTTGCAGTCTCTTCATAAACTCCTGAAGATGCAGCATCTCAGGGTAGGCAATTTCATTAATAATGTTAATACGAATGCCTCGGATGCAGCAGTGCCCTCTCGAGATCTCCGATATTTGTTTCTTCCATATATCCGGCTCACCAAGTTGCCGTCATGGATTAATTTTGTGCATCTTCCTAGCCTCTCCCACTTGGAATTATATGTGAATGGTCTTGATGAGCAGGGTCTCATTGCACTGGGCGGGTTGCCAGAGCTCTGTTACCTCAGTCTGGAAACAGACTCAAGGGCAATAGTAACTAGTAATAATACTGAAGCAGAAGGCTGCTTCAAAAAGTTGAGATCCTTGGTGTTGCCTAATTCAGTGGTCCAGTTTTTGCCCAACGAGGATTCGAGTTCTTCATTTGGTATCTACATTATATTTGGAGCAAATGGATGGATAAGAAAGAAAGACGTCTGCAAAGTAGCACCAGCCGTTGTTGTAATGCCAAACCTCGAGCACCTTATGGTTAGTGTAGATGTGGAGCAAGTTTACAACTGTGAGGATATTGGGTTGGAGTACCTCCCATCCCTTCACAGAGTCGAAGTTAAGTTCTGGTGTTACGGCACCTTTGAGGATAAGGTGGAGAGAGAGGAGGCTGCACTGCCACTGAGGCACGCAATCGAAGTCCATCCCAACCGCCCCGCACTCCAAATTGAATACATTGGTGAAGATGAGATTACGAGGTACGTACAAAGCTAGTACATACATGTATGTATTTGTTTAAAATTCCATCCAATCCAACCTTAAGCTGCCCCCCAGTTGTTGTTCTAACAAAAAACCATTACAGTCTATCGGATAATGATGATGGGTGGAATGAAGAGGACGAGGAAGAGGAATGAAGAGACTCGGGTGGTGGGTGGTGGCTAGCTCTTGCATGGTACGTTGCAATTCTGTTCAGCCCAATGATATGGCTCCGACTTCACTAAACTAACCAGAAAATCAGAAGATGCAACATCTCACACTGAGCTGTTTCATTTATTCATTTATTTCGGCTAGCCCAGTAATTTATTTGTACACAAGCACATGTATCCAGGTCTAACTGCATTCCTCTTGACTTCCTATTGCTCTCTCGCAGATTCGCTGATAATAAACATGCCCCAGACTGATCAGAGTTGCTGATGCAAGAAGATTATACTGCTGCTGTTGCTGTCCAATGCATCTCTGGGATTGATTGTCAAGGTTTCAGTCTACTGTTGCTTCAAACATTTACTAATACCAAACATCTGTTCGTGCTGTGTGCTGCTTGTTTTTTTTTTCCTTTATCATTTTGGTCACTCTAAATGTATCATGTACTACCTCCATGTAAATTAGGGATATAAAGTATGTAATGCTAAATTGAAGAACACCCATGTACTGTCACTGTCGTTTTCATTTGTCATAGTTGCCCAAGCTTTTCTCGCTGTATGTTACCACATCCAAAGGAGTAGACACAGTAGTTTCTTTCTTTCTTGATTGCTGCTGCTGCATTCCATCCTTAGGTTTCGTCGCAGGCTAATTACCTGTCACGGTGAGTCTCAGTAACTGACACACTGAAAAGCAAAAACCTTGGAAGCCTACATACTCTGCTTGATGAGTAGGCTCTGTTTGTTTGTTAGCACATAGTTTCCCAGTATTTTCAGCTTCTTCTCGTTTTGTACAGATGGAATAGTGTGTGATGTATTCATGTATTGCCTGGTTAAGTTGGCATGCAGGATGAGGTTTATTCATACGTTGGGTGAACTCTGCTTCTAGGAAGAAACTGGAGCTCTAAATCTGCTTTCTGATTAGCTCTTGCAGTGGCCCCACGCCTCCACAGTTGTTGCATTGGAGTTGTATACATTAGCATTATTTGCTAATTGCTATATGCATATATACTGGGTTTCAGTTTGATGTCTGTTCAATAAATGACAGCAAGCATAGTTTACTACGCAGGATGCAGCAAAGTTTCTCTGTCTCAGAAACCGAAAACCTTAGATGAGAAATTTGCATGACTCCCATCCCTCGTTTGCAAGGACACCTTATTGGCCGACTCTACTTCTGAACTGCTTCTGTTTATAAGTTAATTAATTAATTAATTAATTAAAATTACCTAGGTATTTCTACTCGATCGATGTTGTGCTTCACCTGCAGGTTTTGTTTTGTTGGGCAGCCAAGCGTCGTGCTCCGGCTGGAAAAAGAGTTTGTTGGGCCCAATAAATATTGAACTAGTCGAGAAAAGCCCAGTAGAGGCCTGCTGTAGAGGGATTGTAGGGCCGGACACAAAGCTGAACAACAGAATGTTCATGCATTCACATGATGAATTGTGGCTGCCTCAAAAAAAAACGTGATGAACAAAAGCTGAACAAGTAAACGTTTTCACAGTCTGATTGGGCGCAAGGCGGCCTTCTTGACCGCACATGGATCGGATCAGGCATAGGCATGGGGTGGGCTTCTGCCCAGTTTTCTATCCTCATGGGCCGGGCTTAGGCCGACGACATAATTTCACTGATAGGCCGGCCTGTTGGCCCGAATAATTTCAATGATGGACCACAGGCTAACGGAGATGGCCCACATCTCTATTCAAAGTTACAGTTTGTTTTTTTTGTTGACAAGGTTCAAAGTTACAGTTGGGTTGGGTGGCTTGGGATGTGTTCCTTGTGAGGTGTTTTTTTATGTAGTTCGTTAGCAATGGTGAGTTGGGGATTTTTTTGAATTTGGCTTAAATTTATTCGTGTAGGATGGACATGAATAGAACGATGCACGTTTACCTTTTGGTTCGGTTGGATTTGTTTCCACGTTGATTGTTCCATTATGATTGGCTACTTTTTAATTTGGCTTAAATTCATTCGTATTGGTTGGACATACATAGAACGATCCACGTTTCCTTTTTAGTTCAATGGATTTGTTTCCATCTTGTTCCATTTGGATTCGTCTCATTTTCTTATGCTCCTGCTTCAATTTTTCTTCTTCAGTCAGTGGACGAAAGCTGCTTCTGCAATCTAATCCGGGCGACTCTTTTTCTGAGCTCTACGTCGTCATTCACATGTGCTTCGGGAATATCAGTAGTCAGTTGTGAATTGTGACCTTGGGAGCTAGCCATGGATTTCGCCACAGGGCCGCTGGCCAGCCTGCTTTCTAAACTCGGCCAGCTGCTCCAGGATGAGTACAACCTTCAGAAGGGAGTGAAGAAAGACATCGAGTTCGTCACTAGAGAACTGGCGAGTATGCATGCTGCCCTCCGCGATGTTGGAGAGGTGCCACAGGAACAGCTCAAAGAAGTAGTCAAGATCTGGGCTCGGGATCTTCGGGAGCTCTCCTACGACATGGAGGACATTGTTGACACCTTTCTTGTGAGTGTCCAGGGCCCTGAGCCTCCCAGCAAAAGGAGTGTCAAAAGGTTCATCAAGAAGATGACAAGTATTGTGAGCAACGCCAAGACACGCCACGAGATTGGTCAAGAGATCCAGGACATCAAGGAGCGTGTCAAGGAAGTGGCACAGAGACGTGATAGGTTAGGGCCGAAATACTGAAATTTTCTTCTATTTGCCTCTATGTTCTGATTTCTTTAGTTTGTCATCTCGCTGCACAGGTACAAGGTTGATGCTATTACTCCTACCAAAACCTCAGTTGACCCTCGCATAACAGCTCTTTACACTAAAGCAGCTAGCCTTGTCGGAATTGATGAGCCAAGGGAAGTGCTGATCTCCAAGTTGACAAAGGAAGACGGTGGCATGTTATCTGCTGAACAAAGGATAGTGTCTATTGTTGGCTTTGGAGGACTAGGCAAAACAACGCTTGCTAAAGCAGTTTATGACAAGCTTAAACCGCAATTCAATTGCTTGGCTTTTGTATCAGTGTCTCCTGATCCTGACATCACAACAGTCCTGAAGGACATTCTTTATGAGCTTGACAAGAAAGAGTTCAGGGATATTCACAACACTACATTGGGTCTGCAGCATCTCACCGATCTTATCCAAGAATTCCTCAAAAAAATAAGAGGTATCTGCCATCTTGTGTGCAAATTGAAGAAATCTCAGTAAGAATTCAATGGATTGAAACCTCATAAGATTATTTTACACACATGTGTCAAAGGTAGATTTGTATGTTAATGATTGGTTACAGTCGTGAATGAGTATGTGTGGCATTTGCGCATGTGTATCTTTCTTTCCGTGATGAAAGTGCCAATCAATTTTAACTTTGTTGTCTTCAATTTTTCATTTGAAATTATTACAGAGTTGAAGCAAACTTGAGCATTACATCAAGTTGATATAAAGACCTCAAAAATACGTTAACTTCTACATGGCATGATTCACACAACCTAATAGAGTAGGAAACATGAACTCTGAGGGCCTATTTGAATCGAATAATTTTAATAGTTAGATAATAGTAGATGAAACCCAGCTAATAGCTTTGTATTAGCACTTCTATTAGGTAACCTATTAGTTCATCTTCGATTAGATCCTCCATAAAATTGCTACTTGCAGTTATCTTGGGAAGCCAATTAATAACTTTTTATCAGAGTGGTTGTTCATTTTCAGCTTGCTTTTGTCGGATATAGCTATAGTGTTTTGAACCTCTAACGCTATTTTTTTTTCGAAAAACATCAGGCTCACCACATCTGCCAAATGATGTGAAGCTGACATAACTAAGTGCTTTGAAGCTGGCATCTTGATTATAGCATATGTATACGACACATTGACAACTAAGTTTGTACCTTGCTAAGAAAGCCATGTTATTGCAAAACCTCTGCCATATCACATAAGTGCATACCATCCATATGATCTAGATCATTCTATGTTTTGTTGGGTTCTAATTGTAAAACATTTTCCCTTAAAAACTTTATAACAATCGGACTTCTGGAGAGAAATGAGAAAAAGACAAGAAAGGGTGAGAACGAACTTAATTCCATATAAGTTTGCCATGCAAATACTAAATTACCTTTGCAAATTATTGCTGATATATATACTTAGGTTAGCAATCATGTCTACTATACTTTCGATGACCCTCTATTGCCACATACTTACAGGTACCTCATTGTTATAGATGATATATGGGAAACACAACCATGGGACATAATAAGATGTGCACTACCTGAGAATGGCCTCAAGAGCAGAATAATCACAACTACTCAGATAGTTCATGTCGCTGATCATGTTGGTGGTTGTTATAAGATGAAGCCTCTTACCACCCAAAACTCAAAAAAGTTATTCTATGGACGGATTTTTGGCTCTGAAAGCGATTGTCCTAAACAGTTATATGAAGTATCTGAAAATATTTTGAACAAATGTGGAGGTGTCCCATTGGCCATCCTTACCACATCAAGCTTGTTGGCTGGCAAGCCAAGAAATGTAAATGAGTGGCACAATTTGTGTGACTCAATTGGTTCTGGACTAGGAAATAATCCCAGTATGGAAAATATGAGGAAGATATTACTGCTTAGCTATTATGATCTAACTCCTGAACTGAAGACATGCTTACTATATCTAAGTATATTTCCTGAAGATTATGAGATTGACAAAGGTACCGGTTGATGGAGAGGTGGATAGCTGAAGGCTTTGTCCAACAACGAGATGGGAGGCAAAGCTTATTTGAGATTGGAGAGAGTTACTTCAATGAGCTTCTAAATAGAAGCTTCATCCAACCAGGAAGCATCGAGGAGGATGATATATCTCCTCCAGGGTTGTCGGGTGCATGATATGGTGCTTGACCTCATTTGTTCCGTGTCTAGGGATGAATGTTTTGCTACCACTGTACATGGTAACTGCAACCACATCACATCTTCAGAAAGGAAGGTTCGCCGCTCTCTATCAATAATGTCAAAGTTGAGGTCTCTTACTATCAACAATCTTGCTATAATAAATTCAATGCCATGCCTTTCAAGCTTTTGTCTTTCGTGTATTGGATCTTGAAGATTGCAATCTTAGAAATCATCGATCTATAGAGTTTGTCAGTAAATTATTTCACCTGAGGTATCTAAGTCTAGTAGCAACTGGATATGCTGGCGACGTACCAACAGAGATAGGGAAGCTACAGTTATTGCGCAGACATTGAAGTTTTATGGAACTGACATAAAAGAAGTGCCACTGAGTATCTTCGGGCTGAGACAATTAATGAGCCTTAGTGTTGGGTGGACTACAAGGCTGCCAACAAGAAGTGGGTTGAGAAATCTATTGTCTCTGGAGTTGCTACATATTAACGTGGATTCTGTATACATTGTAGAAGAGCTGGGCCATCTGACCCAACTGAGGGCACTAGCAGTAAATCTCAGAGAGGACAAGGAGGGCAAATGGGATGAAAGAATGTGCAGAGTTCTGGTAGGGTCCCTAGGAAAACTGCACAAAATTCAACATCTAATAGTAGCAATCTCAGAAGATGTGGAAGTTGATCTTGAAGGCTCAATGGACTCCCCGCTGAACGTGTCTTGTCTTAGTATTTTTGGAACCAGTTGCTTGCCTACATGGATTCGTCCCGCATCATTTGTCCTCCTTTTCCACCTACACTTAAAGGTTGGTCAACTACGAAGGGAGGACATGAAAGTCCTTGGCATGCTGCAGGCTCTTCGTCTTCTGGAAGTTGATTTGGCTGGCACCAAACAAGTGTTTGAAAGGTTCATGATTAGCCGGGATGCCTTCCCATGTGTGACACGGTGTGAATTCTCTGGATTTTCAACGTTACCATCTATGTTCCCACCTGGAGCTATGCCCATGCTTCAGCGTTGGCTGTTTGATATCCGAGCAGAGGATTTCGGAGACATTGAATTTACTGTCGACGACCTGGCCCTAAGCCACCTGCCATCGCTTCAGACAGTTCGGGTTTGCCTTGATGGAGAGGATACAGTCAGTGAAGAGTTGGCAATGAAAGTAAAAGAGATGATGAAGAATGAGGCACGCGTCCATCCCAACCATCCTGATATTGATCTCAGAATTGATTATGAGTGGATCCAGCTATGCACGTACGTACTCCTCTTCCTTTTTCTTCTTCTTTAACCGGTCCTATAACTTTTTTTAACCACCTTTTTTTTTAGCCGCTTCATCCCCTGAGTTCACACCCAACTTACCATATGGCAAATCACCTTATTTATGCTATATTTTATTCCAGTTTTAGGTCCCTTAGAATCCTTTACATTTGTCAATTTTGTAGCCATCCTTTTTATTCATTTACTACTGCCACTGCAGAGTGGGCAGTGGACACTCTAGTGGTGATCAACTCTGTTTCTTCTTTGCATATAGATACACTATGTCTGTGTATTCTGATATCAACGTGGCTCTCCTCCAAAAGAAATTCTCAGTTATTCCCCTGGGTTATTCCTAACTGACGCAAATCCTTTGTTCCGTGCATGCACCAGATAATGTTAAGATCGACCACATTGGCCAGCGACCACAGCCACTACCTGGAAAAAGTTCCTTTTGGAGATCTTCGCCAATGGCAGTTGATTCAGCTCAAGCCTCCTGCATTTGCACGGTGCCTGGTGTTCTGCTCTACACCAAAAGGAGGAGGTCCATTTCGCCACTGGCCCATGCTCTGAGTCTTTGTGGGTCGACTTGGCTTGCTCAAGGTTTTGTTTACTTGTGCGCTTTAGCCTTTCTGTGATATTTTCTCATGCCGAGGTGCTACCTTTGTTAGTTCTTTGTTTTTCGGGAATTGCCATATTGTTTTTGAAGACAATTGCCTTGTACCATGTACGTGCAACTACGTTAGTTTGTGCCATGTCCAACACTCTAAAGGAGGGACACATGTGTGCTGTCAACGTCTTTATTTCTTAATTTTCTGTTTGAATAAGGATCTCTTGCATTGAACATAAGAGTATTACAGTTTGTTTGGTGCCACAATGTGTTTGCAATGTCTGAGGAAGAGCGGATATGCTCCAACTTTTCTTCTCTCGAAATTTGAATAGGCTGCTAGCTCATGGCGGCATTGGTACTGCGTACTCTGCTTCTGGGCCCATATTATTCCCTTATTGTTGCTTCTAACTGGATATTGAATACTCCCTCCGTTTCAAATTGTAGCTCACTTTGACTTTTCTAGATTCAATTCTTTTACTATGTATCTAGACATAGTGTATAACTAGGTGCACAGCAAAATCAATGTATCTAGAAAAGCCAAAGTGAACTACAATTTGGAACAGATGGAGTAGAATATATAGTCTCAGGGCTCCTCACTTGGGTCTCCCCTCTGTTTGCTCTCTGCCTGTTTCGTTACGATCAATAAACAGCGATCAAAGTACCCTCCGGGTCTGTACCTATATTGCTTTTATCTTTGACAACAAACACCGATACTACGTCATCAGTAGAGATGCAAGCGGACATGTCCGTGAATTCGTGAATTGTTGCTTTCTTGCCGGCCACTTGGCGGGTCGTCACAGAACAACGAACAAACAAATCTCAGCTGCTTCATCAGCTCGCGTGATGTAATTGAATCAGCCGTCCGTGTCGCACGCAACGCCTCCACAGGTTGCGTCCTCCGGATCGTTGATCTGCAGCCTGCACGCTCTGCGATTACAACCACCGCAGCCCAGGTGACTCGGCTCGGCGCGCGCGCTCCGATTCCTCGGCGCGAAACACGTGGCAGTGTGGCTTCTCCGCCTACGGCGGCGGTGACGTGTCATCAGTTGGCCGCTCGCACGTAGGCTATTTTATGTCCTTACGAATAACATGACTAGTTTTATGTCCTTACGAATAACATGACTAGTATGATGACATCGATGGATGCCCCTGAGTTCACCACCCCCAACCTACAATGACAACGTTACTATTTTATTCCAGTTTTATGTCCTTAAGAATCATTATTTCCATCTGTTATTCTTCTACATATCATTTTTATTCATTTGTTACTAGCACAACTGGTGAACTCTGTTTCGAGTTGTAAACTCTGTTTCTTGCATAGATACACACTCTGTCCGCCTAGTCTGATATCAATGTGGCTATCCTCCGATACAAATTCTGAGTCCTAATATAATTAACGAAGATTCTTTGTTTTGTACATGCACTCTCCAGGTAATGGTATGGTCCACCACAATGCCGTGAGGCCTCAGCCACTACCTACAACAAGTGGCTAGTTGAGTGTCAGCTAGAAACCCCCGGCATTTCGACCGTGCCTGATGTTGTCCTGTCCATGCTCTGAGTCTTTGTGGCTCCATTTGGCTTGCTCAAGGTTTCTGTTTACTGTGCCCTTTAGCCTCTCTGTGATGTTTTCTCATGCCGAGATGCTGCCTTGCTAGTACATTGTTTTTTTCTGGAATTGCCATATTGTTTTTTAAGACAATTTCCTTGTACCATATACGTGGAACTAAGTTCGTTTGTGCAATGTCTACAACTAAGGACGGGACACACATGTGCTGTCAACGTTTTTATTTCTTAATTTTATGATTGAATAAGGACTCTTGCTTTTAGCATAGGAGTATTACAGTTTGTTTGGTCTGTTTCGACAACAACATATATTACAGTTTGTTGGGCCATGGTGAGTCCGGAACATGAGCAACAAACGAAACGAACAGAGTAATGCCACAGTTTGTCTGAGGAAGAGCAATGTGCTCCAACCTCTTTTCTCTCGGCATTAGTGTCTCCCTCCCTACATGCACAAGCTTGAAATTTGAATAGGGTGCTAGCTCATGCATGGTGGGGGTTACTAGTGCCTAGCTGGAAAAACTCTGCTCTCGGCCCCATATTATTCTCTATTAGTGCTTCTAACTGGATATTGAGTAGAATATATACTCGGCTTCTCAGCGTGACACTGCAAATTTAGAGGAGAGCACTCACTTGGGGCGTCGGAGCAGGTGCTCCTCACATGGGTCTGACCTCTGTTTCGTTACGGTCAGTAGACGGCGATCAAAGTACCCTCTGGCTCTGTACGATAACAAACTCCCATACGTGTTCTTGCTAGTATAGTAATAGTATATCAGAGCGGACTTGTCCGCGAATTGCTTTCTTGCCGGGCGCTTGTGCGGGTCACTGAACAACCAACAAACAAAGCTAGCTGCTTCATCAGCTCCTGTGATGTGATTGAATCTGTCCGATACCCGGACCACCTGGCCAACGAGACGGCCCTGCCGCTCAGGATGCAAGCAGGTGCTCCTCACTTGGGTCTCCCCTCTGTTTGCTCTCGGCCTGTTTCGTTACACGGTCAATATACGGTTATCAAAGTACCCATGTTGCTTTTGTCTTTGGTAACAAACACCGATGCGTGTCCCTGCTAGTATACTAATAGTATATATAGCGGACTTGTCCGTGAATCCGTGAATTGCTGCTTCTTGCCGGGCGCTTGTGCGGGTCACTGAACAACGAACAAATAAAGCTC
Organism: Hyparrhenia diplandra; assembly: GCA_015847255.1. Taxonomy (NCBI): domain Eukaryota; kingdom Viridiplantae; phylum Streptophyta; class Magnoliopsida; order Poales; family Poaceae; genus Hyparrhenia; species Hyparrhenia diplandra. The sequence continues at coordinate 744,673 of JADLZK010005545.1, forward strand.
AGCTGCTTCATCAGCACGTGATTGAATCTGCCCGACACCCGGTCCAGCAGGCCAACGAGACGGCCTTGCCGCTCCGCTTTGCATGCCCCGCAAAATTCCCTACAATGCAGATGGCCTGCTACTCTGCTAGGCTAGTGCGGTTTGAAGCAAGCCAAGCTGCTAAGCCCAGCAGACGACAGCATTGCCTGCAGAGACCTGCTACGAACCGCAAATCCTCTTCCTGGACGTCCGCGACCTTCCCACACGACGTCTCCGCGCCCCGCCCGACGCGTCGTGCTTCCCCTCCGCTGTCCGTGTCGCACACAACGCCGGGGAGGAGGATGGTCACCGCGCGCCAACCACAGCGTCGATTACAGCCACAGCAGCCCTGATAACTCGACACATGGCACGGCTTCTCCACGCCCTACGGCGGCCGCGACATTGTCATCAGCTGCCTGCTCGCACGCCGGCTCGTGTACGTGCGGTTGACTCATGCGTCCCTCTACCCGTGTGTTTGGTTGTGGGACTAGCGGGACGGAGCCGTTCCATCCTTTGTTTGGTTGCAATCTTGATTTTGGGGGCCGGAGCGGCTCCATCGATGTTTTGTTGGAGGTATTGGGAATGAAGTGCGGATGGAGTTTTAACAGCGTTAATTCGACACTTTGCATCAGGACCCCTAGAGTTTACTAAAATCCACCGGGCGGATCGAAATTCTTTCTCTATAGTACTTTTACCTTATCAACCTTGAGAGTGAAATAAAATTCCGTTGAAACCCTCTTCTTCCTCCACTTTCGACTCAGCTCGGCCGGGCCGGCGTGCCACCGGCAGCGGCCTCTCCCCGCCCGCCCGCGCGCCCCCGTCCGCATCCATCTGCGCTGGTCCGTGGCCTCCGCCCAGCGGGGTGAGTGCGAGCCAAGCCCGGCCCCACCCTCCGCCTCCCTCTGCCGGCGGCGCCCTCGCCCGGCCGGCCCCGCCCTCCTCCGCCTCCCTCCCTGCCCGTCGGCCCCGCCCTCCGTCCACGCCGCGGAGGCGGCCCAGCCTTCGCCCGTCGTGCATGGATGGCGTCCCTGCGTGGCTCTCCTCGCGCTGCGCATCACGCCGCCGCGGGCGGCGTCCCCTGCGTGTTGCTACAGTAACAGGGTTGGCTCCGTCGCCCGATTTTGGTGGATGGAGCCAACACGCATCTGCCCGAATATTCCACCTTGGGGTTGGCTCCGTCCCCTTCGCTCTCCATCCAAACGCCCGGAGAAGGGGTTCGACCCATCCGGGATTTACTCCACCCTCCAACCAAACATACAGTACGTACGCCGGCCGGGATCTACGCTTGCCTCGCCGAGCTCGGTGTCGAGCTCACCCATGAGGCTACGAGCCAGGCTTGCACTGTGCCTACTTTAGTGCTCCTTCTTCGTACTTTCTCGCGGCCTTTGCGGCAAGCACATTGTGAAACATGCCGGACTCGTAATCTCGTATCCTTGTATCATCCGAACTGCACGACACAAGTGAAAGAAGCACATGCTAACTTGTCACGACTCGCCAGTCGCCATACCTGCTCAAGACGGACACCGGTAGCTTCCAAGACCAGCGTTGTTGGCCAAGTCAAGATGATTGGCTGGGCCAGAAGTTGGAGAAGCGACTAGCTGGGCCACCATTAATGTTCATGTTGGATCGGCCTTACATACTGCAAGTCTGCCTGCAACGCTGAGCCCGTCGTGCCCACGGAAGCCATTGTATTGTTGTTCGAGTCGTTTGGCAAGGCCCGTCCTTGTGGTGCGGCCCGATAACTTGGGCCTATATGAGTTGAGTCAGCCTAGCCCACGTATAGAAGGATCATATTGCATTGGGCGGATCCACTGACATATACTACAACCGTGTTCCTTTTTTCTGTTTCAGCGCATTTATTTTTGCAGCAGTGCCACAAACAATAGATTTCTCGCTTTGGAGTTGGACCACGACCTGGCTGACGTTAAAACAAGCGAAAAATTGATCTAGTGTGTAAAGAGCAACTAACCTCGTTGCTCGCTGTCAATGTCCAATACATATATATGAGCGAAAAAGCACAAGCACCTTGACACCTGGCTTCTGCATGTGCCAGAGAGCAAAATACCAGCAGCAGCTCAACTGAAAAGCTGTCAACGATAAGTTCTACTATAGTACTTCTAATCTGCAATGTGAATTGCTATGAACGGTTGAAGAAAAAAAGAAATTAATCAGCGTCATGTGTTAATCGCTGAAATTTCAACCAAAGTGGTCAGCAGGCGGAGCCCCCTACCTGTTCTTTTTTTTTTCCAAATAAATGAAAAGAATGCCGAGGTTCAAAATTACAAGGCGGCCAGGCCCAAATAAGAAAAAAGCAAAACATTGGAGATAGCTATCTCTCCAAGCACTAAGAACAGAGGATCTATTAGCCTTGGCTTTGGTGCACACCAAACCAAGTTCTGCCCTGAAATGCACTTTCCATGTGTTGACATTGATTTGTCCATTGTCAAAGATGACAGCATTTCTTGTTTTCCAAATTACCCAGCAGGCTGTTATGAAGATCTCCCTGAAAGTGGCATTACCGACGTTGCTTCTGGCAACAACTACCATGTCAAGAGGGGGAGGCTGAGGTCCCAGTGAATGGGAATGCTATTCCAGCATTGCTGACTGAAAAGGACATTCAAAAAAAATAGATGGAAGATTGTTTCTTCATGGTCTGTGCTACAGAGCACACAATTGTTGATATATATAGTATGGATGCTTGAGAGAACATTGAGGTCATATTTGTAATTGTTGCATAGTTGATATATATATAGTATGGATGCTTGAGAGAACATTGAGGTCCTGAGTTCAACTCCTAGAAACACGTTTTAATTTTGTCAACTTCTGCATTGACCTTTGGAGGGGCAAGTTAGCATGGATCCAATCCCGTACGATACATACGGGGAGTGATCACTCGGGGAGCCAGACTCAGGCGCACGATCTGCATAAGAAGGTGACAACGAAAGTTAGAACAAAACTGTTGACAGCTCATAATTTTATCAGGACATTATTCATTTGCACAAAATAAAGTAAGGTCGGTTTGGTAGATGGAATCAGATATGCCCTGCTTACTCTGTCCGCTGCTTCCAGAAGAGCCCGCTGTAGCATTTCCCAGCAGAAGGAAGCCCTCACCACACAGCATTAGAAGCAACAGCAGCAGAACAAAGCGGAAACCTCGTCGAACATGGCAAGTGCGCCGCGTCATGGATGGATCGGACGTGGATGAATAAATATCCTTTTCGCTCGTAGTAACGACTTGAAATATATTCAATGACCAGAAGCTAGCCAGAACACGCAGTTTGCTTGCATTGGTAGCATATATGTAGACTATGGCAGCAGACTATGGCAGCACATGCTTTCCATCGGTTGGTTAAACGTGGACTTTGACTACGAGTTTGTCCTATTAAGGTTATTTACTAGGTGATTCAAGTTTTATATTTATAAAAGATTTTCAAAAAGTTTAGATTTTTAGTGGTTTTTAAAATTGGTCAAAACAAAGGGTGTTACACTACCATCGGCGGACAGCGTCGGAGACGATGCTTGGGGATGGTGGCAGACGGATAGATGGCGGCATGGATGGACGGAGGCAATGACAGAGACGAAGAATGAAATCATGAACCCAAGCAAGAAAATATTCATCTAACCCTAACTATACTACTCAAAAAAAATATTCATGTTTCGCCAAAAAAAAATCGCTAAGGGGATCTCTCTGTGTTTCGCGGATCGTACTACTTAGTACTAATATGCCCAGGCGTGCTAGTATACATCCATATACAAAATTAAGTAAAATGCGCCAATAATACACAAGGAACACAAATTCAGGAAAATATCACTTTATTCATTCATTTGAGAATTACAAAGTACAATTTTTCACTTTAAAATATATTTGCACCGAGTTCCATCTAAGAATCGAGCATTGTGTGGCTTCTGGTTCCTGGGGCCTTGAGAGGCCTCCAAGTTAATTACATCCATGGCGTTGGGCGCAGAACACCTCAATTAAGCTATGCCGACGGTCATCATTGTCGGCTCCGGATAAATAAGAGTTGACTCAAGCATATGCATAAGCACAAACAAATAAAAATGGCGAAGTGCTAGAGCCTCATCAGCCTCTAGCAAAAGGTATCCGCCTCGTCGTGCGGAAGTGTTCGCCTCGTCGGTCGTCGAAAAAGAAACGTTCTAGCCTCATCGGTCAGGGGAAGAAAATGACTTTTTATGGTTCACCAACTTTGACGGTGCGGAAAGGTGGTGTGGTAATTGTAAGACTTGTGCTTATGAGATAGTTAGAAGATTTCTCCTTGCGTAAATTTCGGAGATCGTTGGGCCGTCACGAATGGGCCAAACAATAATGTTGAGCTAGCTTGTGACTTGTACTCATGTACTTTGCCCACGTACAGAATTGCATGCATGGTACTGTAGACTTCTACTTGCTCCTCTATTTGTTTTCTTGCCGTGTATAGTGTACATATTCCTGGCTGCTGCTGTTTGCTTGTCAAGGTGGACCATCCGGGCCGCACTGCTCCGCCGGCGCGGTAACCATTCTTGCCGTTCCGTCCATCCCCGGGCTTACTGTTGACGGGAACTTTGTCAAGCTGACGGGCACCGTAATAAAGGTGGTGATGAGGCGGGGGCGCCGCCATTAATCAGTTGGCGAGCGGCCGAAAGGTGCGGAGGCGCATTTCAAATTTCAAATTGACTTCGCTTCCGAGCGGCGCCATCCGCGGACGAATTTGAATTGTGTTTATCCCTTCGTAACCCATCTGATGACCCGCAAGTTTACGTGCACGGTCTTATATATAACCTGACCAGCTGACTAGTGGCCCCCTACTGGACACGCTGGCGTGTATATATGATTTTTCTAAAGCTTCATCACCCTGGAGGCGGTGGCTTCATTTCCGCACGTGTGGTGCACACTGATCGATCGGTATTGCCGTGGCCCACGTATAGTAGCCGGGACGTTCTAGAACACCCTTGGGCTCTCAGCCCAGGTACCATGTGTATCGCCGCGGCGGTGTATTTGTACGCGTACATGTACGTGCTTTGCATGGGCCATGCACAAACCACCTCTGGAGGCCCATGATTAAGATTAGGGGCCGCTAATGGCCGGTACTAATCAGTGCTCTCAGCATGCTGCATATCAGAAGAAATGTTTGACGTGAGTCGGTCGGCCCCTTTTTGTTTGCAGCCCAAAACATTCTTAATATAGCCCAGATTTGGCATGTATACTATGCATAGATATACACAGTATTAGCTTATGACATTTCCCTTTTCTCACGAACATAGTATCATGATATGCCAAAATTTCATCATACAATTGCCTCCCACCAATTAGAGTTCGTGTGACGAAAGAGCTGGGACTCAACTTGGTGCAACTTGACTTATTAGCTCTGGTTCATTCGAACGAACTATCTTTCCTTTTTTTTTTTTTTTCTGGCCAACTATCCCTCCAGCACCGTCGTATTTTGCCAGTAGATATTGGCCGCTTTTATTTCTGCATGGCTATGCTCGGTATTGTGTTCAATAGAAGCTTACATTCGACCTGAGGTTTTTATGGCCGCAGCTTCATTTGCCCAGGGAATTTGACGGAGGATTGGGCTTGCTAGCAGCCCACATTCTTCACTCCATCGTTGAGGGTAATAGCTCAGCTAGCGAATGTGGATTGCCTTTGCCGGCCCATTTTATAATGGGGTGGTATGCCAACTATACCAAAAACTGGTGTATGCTCCCCATAGATTTGCACGATGTACGTTTAACTGCGATCAAGCCGTTCTGGATTTCACCATGGATAATGTGCTTCGCTACCCTTGTGCTGATATGGACGAGACTCTTGGTGTGCTGAGTCGTCGTCTGTTGGCACATTGGCTGCCCCATGGGCACACCTTTGAGATCCGGCCGCAAGACACATTACTAAATTGCTCATCAGGCTACATGACATGGTCTGCACATTCACTTGGCTTTTACAGCAAGCATCAAGCTTTTGTCAGTGGGATTGCAGCTCCTCTTGCAGCAGCTAAAGGCAAAAATGCTGCACCGATTGGTACGTGCTGCTATTTATTGTTGCCTTTTCTTATTTCTAACTACAGTCCATCTCTTTTTCTTTAGATCTTGATGACAAGGCTTTCACCTCTTTGGATCGTAATAAACCTGAATCCATCGTTCTTGGGCTCGCCTGTGCTCGGAGACAGTCAGATCCACCTTCCCGCAATGCTGATGGCGTGTGTAGCAGATGCATCTTTGTCTCCTGATGATCCGCTCTTATTGTATTCAGTCCGATAACTTGACGAATAACCACTATATTTATGCATGGCTAGGTGCTGTAGCTTGAAGCTTCGTTCGTATGATTAGACGCTGCCCATCACCTGGCCGCTGTAGTTGTTCTGCACGTCGTCGAAGCGGTTCCACACCATGATGCCGCCGTAGTTGCCAATGCCTCCGATGGCAGGGATCACCGTGTTCGTCAGGGTGCCGGGATCGATGTAACCCGCGGCCTGGGGAGACGCTGGGAGGCCGAGGTAGAAGCTCCCCGCCGTGACGCTGCTGGTCCACGTGTTCCAAGCGCTCACCAGGTTGGTGTCGTCCCCGTTGGCGTACTCGCACCCAGGGTTGTTGTAGAACTGTATCCACACGTTGTCGAACTGGCCCGTCTGCAGCGCCGGCCCCAGCGACGTGTCCGGGTAGGGGCACTGCGGCGCCGCCGCCAGAAGCACGCTCCCCTTGTCCTTGAGAGCGCGTTCGCCAGGTCGTCGTAGTGCGCCGACTGGTTGTTCTCGATGTCAAAGTCGATGCCGTCGAGCACGGCGGCGCCGAGCGGGCGGGACGAGCCGCTACCGCCCAGGAAGTTGTCCCACAGGTAGTCGGCCACGCTGTTGGCGTCGCCGGTGGAGGAGAGGCCGTAGCTGCCTCTGTTGCCGCCGATGGAGAGGAGCACACTGATGCCCTGTGACTGGCAGGTCTCGATGTCGTTGCTCAGGCCGGTGCAGCCGCCAGAGCCGGGGTCACAGTGTCCGGCGAGGTTGAGGACCGGGGTCTGTCCGTTGCCGAAGGTTGTGAGGAACGCGAGGTTGACGTAGGCGTAGAGCCCGGAGTTGTAGGCGTCCGCCAGGGTGCCTTCGTTGCCGTTCTGGCCCCAGTACACTGCGATGTCGCCAGCATTGGTGGTGCCAACCATGGCAGCAACGAGGAGAAGGGGCAGAACAGGAGCCCAATTGAGATTAGCCGCCATGTTGCTTACTGGTCTCGATGATGAGTCGAGGAAGCTTCAGTTGCTACTTACTTTGGTTTGGTGCCTTGGTGGTGTAGTGGTAGCATGGAACCCTCCATATAGGCGTGGATGGTTGAATCGTTCCAAGGAGGCAGAGGAAACTAACACTTCGACCTACAGGGCCCTTCTTGGAAGTTTTCAGAAACCACAATTGACTTGCTGCTAGACTTGTAATTCAGTTTTTGAGGAAAATCGTAATCGTTGGGCATGTACATCCTTTTTCAGTGTTTAGGCTCGTTTGCACACTGACATGACATCAAGTACAAAATACTTGAGCCTTCAATTAATCAAACATATAAAAATAGAAAATTTCAAAAAAAAAAATTGATAAAAAAAAAAGATTTTCACATTAAACTTAAGCTACACTAATCCTACATTGGAATTGCACGAAAATAATCACCATAACTTCAATACAAGTAAGTGTAAATCTAGTATAAATTCGTAGTAACTAAAATCAGATTCTGGGAGAGAAGAATTTAACTCGAATATATTGAATGCTAACTAGGAAATATAAAAGGAAAGGAGATGAAAGCAAGAAAAAAAAAGAGGTAATAGAAAGAACATTTGCAACCTAGCAATATAGTGAAACTAAATAATTTTCAAGTATTATACCAAAGCATATGCAAAAGAAGAAATAATCAAAGTTAGAAAATCCAAAATTTTATTATGGATCGCAAAATAACAAAATATTTGAGCCTTCAATTTAGAAAATGGTGAGCAACAAAATGTTGGGCAACAAATTGTTGTTCAAGAAAATGTTGTGCAACAAAATGCTGGCGAGGTATATTACGAAATGCTGGCGAGGTATATCTTTATGTTTGTAGCCCTCTGGATCAACGAATCCTAGAAGGCAATGAGGCCTGACCAAAATGTTGGAGGGACGCTTCATAATCTCACAAGTCAGTGACATTGGCGAATCGTTTCTGCCAAAAGCCCATGCAACGAAATTTGTAAATCACTATGGAGTTATTGTTAGGGGCTCCATCTTGATCAGCATCCGATAATGGAAATAGAATAACGAAGATCATCGGGTCAGATATGTCTCTGATAGAGAAAAGGATGCTCTTTGGAATGATCTGAGTGGACATTTCAAACTGTCACAAGGGACAAAAGATGTAGTTAAGACATGGGCTCTGGAGAAGTTGGTCTCTGTTAGAAGAAGTTGTAAAATGAATATGTCAAGAAGAATCAGACTCCGGCTTTCACTAGCCATTACACAAAGTTAAGGGACCACTGGAAAGATTTTGTGAGGTAAAAGACTTCAAAGGGGGTGACGTGCGGGTGAGAAGAAACTAAGAGGATGCACGGCAGAAGAAGTACCATCATAGACTGGGACCAGGTGGCTACAAGTCTGCCATTACCAAGTGGAAAAGTATGGAGAGAGAACTAATTGCTAAAGCGATCAGACCTACTAGCTTGGATTGGCCTGAACACTCAAAGAATTAGTTTTACCGGCATGGGGAAACACTTGACCCAGAGACCGGGGTGTGTATTTTTTGGGGAAACAATCCAAGCAGCAGCACAAAGACTTCAAGCAGCGACCATTCCTTTCATCCCCATCTCGGCTCCCCGAAGCGCCCTATGGCGGCTTCGGGGGCGACGGCACACCTCCACCACTTCCCCCTCCCCGGCGTCCCTCCGCCGCCGTCGCCGCCCGTTCTCTCCTGGCAACGGCGGCCAGCGGCGGCGGCTCCACAACGGGCCGGGCGCCGCCCACCTCCCTCCTTCCCCTCCCCTCCGCCTCCTCTCCCTCCAACCTCCCACTCCCGGCGACCGGCGGCCGTCGGCGCCCTCCCCCGCCCCCGGACGTCCTGCGTTCGGATCTGGTGCCTGGTGGTGGTCGACCCATCCGAGGTCTCGCCTGCCAGCTCGGCGGCGGCGCGATCTCCTCGCCGGGGGTGCCGGCATGGCCGCGTGGCTGGCCCGCCGCCGGCCCTGGCCCCTCCGGGTTCGCTCGGCCGGATCGGCTTTCGGCGGGGACGCGCCCGGGCCCGGCGGGGCGCGTGCGGCCAGGGGGCTCTGGTCGTCGCCACCGCCTGTCGGCGTCGGGGTGCCGCCGCCTACATCTCGGGCTGGTGCGGGTCGTAGCCTGGGACCGTGAGGCGCGGGGCGGGCTGCGCCGCGCACGTCCCTCCGGCCGGGTCGGCCCGAGCGGTACCCGCCTCGTCGTCGGCGGCGCAGCTCCGGCCGGTTTGGACTCCCGTCGCGGCCCGCCCCTCGCTGGGTGGTGGTGGTGGGCGCCCGTTCGGCGGTGGTGGTGGACGTCGCGGCGGGCTGCGGTTTGGGCGGCGTGGCGGCTGTTTGGCCGTCCTCGCATCGTGGTGGTGTGGGTGGGTGGGCGGGGCGCGTCTCGGCGCCGTGGTGGCTTCGGACGACGACGGATCGCTTGCCCGCTGCGAGACTTGGGCGCATGGAGCTCGGGGAAAGCCCAGCCCGACATGGTCGGGCGGACGACGGCGACGACTTTGCCGCCGCATCCTTCTTGAAGGCGTCGTCTTCGACTCTCATGCTCTGCCTGCGCCAATTGCACTTCCACCTTGGCCGCTTTGGTCGTCTCGGTGGTCCTGTTTGCGCTTCATTGTTCTCCTCATCGGGTATGTCTAGCTAGTGATTGTTGCAGCCGTAGTGGTGGTCGCTTTCCGGCGGACGCTTTGCCGCCGAGGTGCCCTTTTTGTTGCTGGGCGGATGCTTTGCCGCCGTGTTTCTTGGTAGGTCGTCTTCACGAGCGGCGTTTCGGTGTGCGCGGGCAGCCGAGGTGCGATCGTATCCGGCGGATGCTTTGCCGCCGAGGTGTGGGGGCGGATGCTTTGCCGCCGTGTATCTTCTCTTGTGAGCCTGCGTTCCGGTGTCTGCGAGTGCCGCCGAGGTCACGGCGTTTCCGGCCGGATGCTTTGCCGCCGTGTATCTTCTCTTGCGAGCCTGCGTTTCCGGTGTCTGCGAGTGCGCCGAGGTCGCGGTCGCTTCCCGGCGGATGCTTTGCCGCCGTGGTCGTCGTCGTCTTCCCGGCAGAGCTTTCTTTGCTGCCGAGGTTCGTCTCGACGGATGCTTTGCCGTCTGAGCTCTTAGCGGATGCTTTGCCATTTGTTGTTGTCTTTGGCTCCGATCACCGCTAGCTACCTAGGTGTTGAGTTTTCTGGTTGTAATAGGATCGCCTATCGGGGTTGTTAGTTGGAGGGTTCACCCCACCCCCCCCCTCGTTTCTTTCTTTTGTTTGTACGTGCGACTCGTCGGTAATCTATGGATTACTCGCGAATCGCTTGTAATTTCCCACTTTCTTAATGCAAGACGTGCTAATGCACGCTAAAAAAAAAAAAAAAAAAAGACTTCAAGCAGCTATAAACGCTTACGCGGCGAAGGTCGGGGTTCTAGCCCTCGATAACCTTGAATATCCTGGTCAAACGCGAGGCAAAGGAATGATTCCATGGAAGGTTGGCTTCCCCGATGACACCGATACCTACGAAGCCGCCGAGAAGAAAGGATGAGGAGGCAGAGCAGATGCGCAGGCTAGAGGTAATGGTGCAATAAGTGCAGGAGCAAGAGGCCCGCCGAGAAGCCGAATGCGGGGAGGAAATCAAACAGTAAGTGGAACTAGCACCGTGAGCCAAAGGCAGACCACATCAGTAATAAGGTCTTATTACGCACGCGTTATGGCTCGTGGTCTATGATGATACTGAAGGCGCATCTATGATGCGCTTTTTTTACACAGTGAGTGCCGGCACATAGTATAAGAGGACACATGGGCCAGGAATTTTCCACGCACGATCGTCGGTTGTCGGAACCCAAAAATCGGCTACAGCTGGAAAGTTGGACGCAACGATTAAAATGATATTTTTGGCACCAAACGGGCCAGGAATCTTCCACGGACCCACGTACGTGAGGACACATGGGCCAGGAATCATCATGCAGCGGTCCGAGGAGACATCCAACCGGTTCGTCATCAAGTTGCCGTGGCTTGCTGCGGTCTCCGTAGTAGGCTTCCCAATCGATAAGTGCCGAATTAATATCGCTGATGGCCACGATTGGGCTGGTACAACACCGAAGCCACGGTGAGCTTAACTGCCTCGTGTGCCTAGAATTCACGGGCTGAGAGCAATACGAAATGCAATTTAGGCTATTTGCCAGCATGGCATGGCTCAGAGTAAGTTCCACACCTTCTGATGCAGAAAAGCTTTTACCATATACTACTAGATATACTCTAAAAATATCTATCTTATCTTATTGTGATGAATTTACCAATTACTTCAAATGTTTTCACAATATACATGATGCATGCATATCCATCTTTCTTGATGAGTTATTAAGGACGCGTTTGGTTTCCTGTATGTGGTCTGGCCAGGCTGAGCGGATACAACTTCCGTCTGTTTGGTTGATTGAACGAGAGGTCGGGCCTGGCCGCGCGGGTGCAAAGTGACGGTCGAGCCTGGCTCGCTGGGTACGTAAGAAATCTTCGTTTCTAGCGGGCCTGGTTCGGACGGTGCAGCTGAGTGTTCTGTGCGAACTAAGAACTGCCTTGCGCGCTTGTACATCCGGGTAACCAAACAGAGATTCTAGTTAGCCAGGACCAACGCAAACAAACAACCAAACAAGACTTGCCTGCACGCGTCTAGCACGGCTGCTACGGGCCTGGTTTCGCTTGCGCAGTGCTGGCTTAGCTGGGAAAGGAACCAAACGCGCCCTAAGAGCAGCACTACTGCACACACAGTCGTCTGGTTGTTGGAACCCAAAATCAGCTATAGCTGAAAAGTCGGACGCAGCGATTAAAATGATATTTTTGGCACCAAACAGGCCAAGAATCTTTCACGGACCCACACGTACGTGAGGACACATGTGCAACTAGAGCTAGCGGAATTTCTTTCTATTTTCTTGTGGGACCTATGTACGTACATTGGAGGACGCCAAGTCATCGACCCTATGCGTTCTTCGATGCAGACATTACAGCTGCCTCAGATGCATGCATGCATGAATAGTCACTATCTAATGCATGCTAGCGTGGCTGCCCAACTTGCCATATGTATGTTGCATATATAGGCCTTGTTTAGATGCACCCCAAATTCCAAGTTTTTTCACTCTCTTTCCATCACATCAATTTTTGGATGCATGCATGGAGCATTAAATGTTGGTAAAATAAATAACTAATCGCGCACAGATTAGTTGTAAATCTGAGACGAATCTTTTTAAGGCTAGTTAGCCCATGATTTGACAATATTTGTCAAATACAAACGAAAAAGTGCTACAGGAGTTCGAGTTGAAAAAATTTGCAATCTAAACAAGGCCATAATCCATCCATTCGTTGTCTTGCCTTGTAACAATGCTGCAAGCTGGAACATCACTGACATGTGAATAATGCAATGGTACGTTTGCTCGCTGAAGGGTCCGTGTTGTTGATTGGACGACAAGAACCGTACATGGTGGTTATAACTTACTACTAGACCAGAGCTTTTTCCGGTCGGTTTTTATTTTTCCCGTCAGGAATGTCATCAGATTCCTGCTGAAAACCGATAGGATTGAGTCAATATATTCCTATCGACTTTGGGGAACCCACAGGAAACACACAAACCGTCGAGGAAACACCATCATTCCGATGGCCCCTGTCGAACCGACAGGAATCCTCCCACGCACGGCTCATGTGACCAAAATTGACGGCCAGGATCGCTTCCGACACGGCCCGGTGAAAAATTGCCATGGCCCACAGCTCCTACAGCGGGACATAAAAATCGCCATCACCAAACCCTAGCTACATCCGCCGGCCCAATCTCCTTCGCCCGCCGCCACGGGCCACGGCTCCTAACACGCCCGTCTCCTCCTCTTCAAGCTTCTCCCCGTTGAACGGGACCTCCCCACCGCTGGCACCATCACCGCCCATAGGGCCTCCCGACGCCAGCGCCTCCACCCTCGGGGCCTCTTCGACGCCCATGCCACCGCCCGAGGGGGCCTCCCCGACGCTAAGCCGCCACCGCCACGGCGTGCCCTCTACCGCCCGCCTGCCGCCGCCTTGAGGGGCACCTCGACGTCCGTGCCACTGTCCCCAGGCCAGAGGTGCTCCTCGACATCCACCCCACCGCCTCCCGAGGCTCCTCGACGCTTGAGCCATCACCCCGAGTGACTCCGACTCTGGGCGTCGCGCCGCCACCCCAAGGGCCTCCCGACCTAATGCAAGCGCCACCACGACGCCCGGCACCAAGGGCTTCCATACGCCCACGCCGCTCGGTGTACTCTCTCCCTCTCCCAACCTCCCTCTCGGATCTCCTGTCTCTTTCCTTTCCGATGGGATTTCTGGTCACAATTGCATAAAACTGATGAAATCTATGTTTTGATTTCGATTTAGAACTAGCAAACTGTTGACCTCATAATATCTTGGTCTAATTTAAATGTTGTAGAGATTGTATCATCTGGACCAAGGATTTGTTTCTTGTGGCTATGTGTTCTACCAATTGCAGTGTTTGGCTACTTGCTGTCCTTAAGTATTTTCGCTAACTCAGTTTTCAAAACATTTTTGTCATTTCTAAACTCTGATGTCTTTCTTGATGTCAAAACTTGAATATGTGGTAGTATCCAATTTATCAGAGTGCTAAGGCTTTTCCTTTCTTTTCATAGGTATCCATTTTGAGGGTTTGATTTGGAGCTACAGCAAAATGTCATCAGCCAGCTATGTCGCAGCATGCCAAGGTAATTATCTAGGTGTAAAAGCTGTTGTTCAGTTCATGTTATTACTGTTGGGGCTCTTTAGTGTATCCTAGACAATTCTGTTGGTGCTCCTCATGGTCTTATGTTGACAAAAAAAAAAAAAAGATGTGTACTGATATCATCTAGCATGCCTCTTTAGCTTGTGCCAACCAAATACTGCCAGTAGCGGTAAAATATAGACCAGTGTCCATGTGGCTACGAAATGCAGTATCATCTGCGAGCTGCCTTAGATTGTGTTGACAACTATGAGAACCTCTTCCTTTTTTTGATGATGCTGATTAGATAGTCTGAGGACACTTTTCTTTTGGTTGTCAGCTTATAGTTGGTAACAATCATATATACTTTTTCTGCGTTTTATGCGATTTGCTGGTTCTCCTGATTTGTGTACATGGGAATTTATACTCCTCTTTTTGTCATGACACCCTACCTTGGTAATAATTAACTCTTTAATATGCCTTGCCTCTTTGGATAATCGAAAAGTAATATTACAGAGAACTAAAATATTTTTTCTTGAATAAATCGAGAAGTAATATGACAGAGAACTAAAATATTTTTTTCTTAATACTTCACGGCAATTTTGAAGCCCTTTTTAGCTTGCTAGGTTGGTTATCTGTGAAGTTTCAGTATTGGTTGCACTGTGAAGGCTAGAGTTGGTGGATTTAAATTTTGGCAGTTTTTCGCTTGTGCTTGATGGATTGTACAGTTGGGCTAGATTGTTTCATACTAACATTTAGCATATTCTTTTGTAGGACACATGGAAGACTAAAGTTGCATATCTACTTCTGACGCAAGGTACATGTCTATTGTAAATAGTATCAACTGAAAAATTCCTTCCAGTATTCATTTGTAAATACATGCCATGATAATTTGAGTCAACTCAAGTTGAATATTCTAACACTACCTGTAGATGACTTTGTTGCCCCATGCTGGAAATGATGACGTTTCTACTTCTTTTGTGTAGTTAAATATGATGTAGAGTGAAACATAGTTAGGAACTGGACCAGCAGTATATGCAGTGCAGTGAACTTGCAAATCTTTGACTTTGTATAGAAGATGTCATGTTGTTACTTGTGTGGCGAACAATGACTTTGTACTGAGATTTGGATGACATGAATTTGTGATTAATTACATGCACGTGATGATTATTTGTGTTACATGAATGCCTAATATGATTATTTGGATGACATGAATTTGTGATTAATTACATGAATGTCTAATATGATTTGAGTGGATCTATAAATATTACCGAGCACAATTATGGGTTATATTGGTGGTTATATGGGATAGTTCTAGTACAGATCAAGTTTCCTAACGGTTCTGCTTGCCTTTTCCCTGTCAGTTTTGAATGACGGGGAAAAATGTCTGATTCCTGACGGGGTGCCTTTTCCAGACGGCCTTTTCCTAACGGTTATCTTGTCGTGAGTCTGTTTTGGCCAGTTGATCGTGAAACCGTCACAAACTGCCATAAGGAATTGTTTCTTGAGGGCTGACCGTCAGGAAAAGGCCATTATTCCTGTCGAGTCGTTTCTGTCACCCTATTCCTGTGGGCCAGCCATTAGGAATTATATTCCTGATGGTTTTTCGGGTATTCTCGACGGTTTTGGCCGTCAGGAAAAAGCCTCTGTCTGGTATATACAACGTGGAATACTAAATTTTGCTGGTTGGCAGGTTGGTCCTGGCCCGGACAACTGGACGGCACACGTACAAAAAAAAATTTTGATGTGGCGTTTGACAAGAAGTGCACGTGAACCTGATGTGGCGGCTGTGCAATTGGGCAGTAAGAGACAACAAGACACGCCAACTTTTCTAAATAACGCTGATTGAACGGGAAAAAAATGAATTAATATTACTAGCAGGACATGACTCGTCAACAACCTAGATTCCACGTAGGTCTCGATGCAGGCGTTGAATGGAGCCTTGTGCTAGACCACACCATCGATGAGTTGTCCCATATGTATATTTGGATTTGGTTTAGGTGCCGATCGGTGTCTAACCTTACAAATTCAATGACATCTATAAAACGTCCGGAATGGAAATATAATGTAGATTGACCACGCACCACGAATGTATATAATTGCGCACCACGCACTACAAACCACTTGCACTATATACCACTAGCCTATAAAATCTCCCATGCTCCGCATCTGATAAAATATCTATCTTCTTTGTGGTTAACTTATCAGTTACTCTAGATATTTTTTACCATCCATGCATATCTAAACTTTTATACGAGAGCTACACCGACGGACAAAGGTGACCCCCAGGAGTAAGACGACCCCAACTACGACGACGTGCCGATCAATGACAACAATGAAGGCAAGTCCTAATCCCCACCCCTTTACTACCAACTTAATCGTATTGTAATAATATGTGAAGTCACAACTTAGTTGCAATTACATTAACTTGTGAGACCACAACTTAATTGTAATGCATTAACTTGTGAGACCTATATAATATGTGATGTGTGATGAATGGAACTATAGTAAGAACTGGATAAATGGAATGTTAACTGAAACCTAACCTAAACAAGAGGTGAGTGGTGGTAGTCTACGAGAACTGAAATACCACATCGGGAATCGCCGCAAGGGGTTCCTGCGGAGAGATCTCGCCTCATATGGATCGGTTCGTAGGCCATCTTATCTAGTGAGTTAGACCGTACAACAACACGTCTATATGGGTAGACTTGATCTCACACCCCGACAAATAGAAGTGTAATTGTTATTAGGTGGCCGGTGTAGGCAATGGTTTATCAGGAGCAGTCACGAATGCTATGTGATCTTCCGTGGACCGGTTGGTGTGGATGCTATGTGATCTTCCACGTTGGGTTTTGAGTTTACGCTAGCTATGTTGTGCACAGAATATATATAAATTATTCGGATGCTATGTGATCTTCCACGTTGGGTTTTGAGTTTATACTAGCTATATTGTGCACGGAATATATATAAATTACTCGGATGCTATGAAATCTTCTGAGAAATGATTATTGTGGATGCTATGTGATCTTCCGCGTGTGGATGCTATGTGATCTTCCATGGTATTGTTCAACCCCTGAGAAACCACAATAACAATTATATGACATTTGAGGTCGCCTACTTTTGGGTACGGGGTCTTGTTAGGCCTGTCTAAGCCATGACGATGGTGTTGACTACGCCAATCGTGTGGGGAATTGTGTACACCCTCTACAGGGTTTACCAAATATATTCGAATAGCCACGTCCTTAGAATTGGCAAATGCTAGACGGATCACCTATGATTAGATATACTTTGCACCCTTAATGGACTAATGAGAATATTGTGTTTAACTTGATAACTAACCCGGGAACTAGTGAGAGTAGGCTAAAAAAACTCTACTAGGGCCCAACCTATAATTATCACCTTTCCTTTCCACCCCGTGGTCGTGGCTTGCTAAGTACGTATGTACTCACCCGTTGTTGACTTACAGACATCGACACCGACGAGGACTTCAACATCGACAAGGAGATGCCCAACAACAAATAGGAGTACGCGAGGTTTCCGATCGTAGGATGATGACATTGAAGCTAGGGTTTTGACCGCGCTTGAGTTTGCCTGTGGTTAGGACGTCGCATCGCTGTAGTTCATCGCCTTAGTAGACCACCATGTAGAATAACCCACCGCTTCTCAGCTACATAACTCTGATTGTTGTAACCCCACCATCGTGGCCTCTTGGGCCTTTGTTGTAAAACTCTATTTTCCCAAATATCAATAAAGCTCGGTATTTTTACTCTAAATCTGTGTACCAATTTCTGTGATTAATTGGGCATATTTGTACGTGATCCTGGCGTAAATACGTGTAATTAAGGATCCTCAAAAAGGGGGACCTTACAGTGAATTAGGCAACTTAAAACTATATCTAAAACTATGGCCTCTAATTTCCAACTAGTTAGAACCTATGCAACAAATAAACTATTAAAATGTGTAACTATGGTTTTGCTCGGTCTATTTCTGTATCTACCACAAAAGAGTTATGCAATCTAGGTTCTAATCTTATCACTAGCCTATCATACTAACCTAGGAATATAAAGCACACAACCTAAGTGCACAATATAAATGCAAAGGATAAAGAGGGATATAGATCCATGCTTCCATCGACGAGTCCGGTATTTTTACCAAGGTATTAGAAGCTCCTCAATTCTCCCAAGTCCCTCGCAAGGAAGCCCTTAAAAGGGCCAAGCTTTGGTTGGGTAACTGTGTGGATAGACCCTGCGCCTTCTCCACTCACAGGTGCATCTCCGAGATGGCCTGTCCTGGATCACTCCCTGTCGACTCCATAATCAAGCTTCTGGCCAATATGTTGCGGGCCTCGATTCCTCCGATACACGGTAGTAGCCACAAAACAAACATGGTTTCGTGTAGTCTCGCAAGACTACAAGCCCCTCCGATGTACAATAATAGTGCACCGAGTAAGCAAGAGGTATGCAAACCACACTAACAATAGGCGTAATCCTAGAGTAAGCGCTTACAATGATGATCTAGCTAGGCTAAGCACTTTGCAAAGCACCTACTCTAATCACCAAGTAATCTTTCACTATGTATTGCAAAAGCTATAAAATGCAGCAACAACTCCCGAGCTATGTTTCCCAATTCCTACACTTCACAATGGGCCGATTTGGGGGGGTATTTATAGGCTCCCCACTAAAAGAGTCGTTGGGCTGTTTAGCCCATACCCTGATGGGCCTGGTGGTCGAAATGCTTGAAATGGTGGTCCGACCATGAGAAGCTCCAACAGTCAACACGCGTGGATTTTTTCAAGCTCGAGGCCAAGTAGGTAGATCATTTGCTTGCTAGGTATGTCTTTTCTGGCAACTCGTTAGGGTTTGGGAGAAGTTTCCTCACTACACCTAACAAGTGATTGAAGCCTTAATCGCTCAATCCGTGCGTAGATTTGAACTCTAATAGCATGATGTTGGCTTCCAGTTGGCTCACTGGACAACCCTGATACAATGGTGTTTTGCCATCTTTTCTCATTATCTCTAGCTTTCTCAACCGTCTCAGCACTAAGGAATCCACCCTCTAGATCACATAGCAGTCAATCATCAATGCCATCTTCATGCTCGATGTCATCAGCTAACGTATTCCTAAACACATCATCATCGGTAGCCACGGGGTTGCGTATTGACAACCGTTTCCTCGTTAGTACTAGCCTCGTGGAACATTCTCATCATCCTGTCCATTAATACTCCATATTGTGTAGTCTCTCATGAACACCCCGGTAATCAAGTGCATTCATATAAAATCCAAGTTACCCCATTCCCTTTGACATTTGCAATCTTTCCGTGAGAAGAATATAAGGTATCCATCCCCAGCAACGGATGTAGCAGCTGTGATGAAGGTGCCGACGCCCATCAAGTATCGCTCTTCCGTAGAAGGATGACCATACATCCATCCTCAATCCATCTCTGCACAGAAAAATATAGACTTCATGCCACATAAAAATGGGGAGAGTAATTATAGGGAAATTAATAAAAAGTGGAGCTTCATGAACAACAATTGTTGCTCGAAACTACAATTTATTCTACACTAATTTAATTTGGTCGGCCCATTTTGAAAAAAAAAAATATTCTACACTAATTATTGGAAAATTAAAATTGGTTGCCCATAAGAATTGAAAATCGTAGCCCCATAAGAACCAATTATTGTACACTAATCAAGAACTATTATTCTACTTTATGCCACATAGAAATGAAGACACTAATTAAAAAAAAAAATTAAATTGGAGACTTAATCAGGAACAACAATGTAGCTCCAAACAATGTGTTGGTAGGTGTCACATGGATTTGCTTATAAAAAATGAAAACAATATACTCTATTACATACAAGAACTTATTAAAGCATCACATACTAGCAATCATCAAAACCACCATGCAATTTGCTAGGAATTAAAATGGGTTCATAGACACCAACCTTTTGGATGATGGATTCACCACAATTTGGATGCCTTCCTCATAATCCTATTGAAAAGTGCTCTCCCAAAATTGAGAAACAACTAGAATGAGAATTAAGCAATCTAGCCATCAAAACAATTGTAAAGCTACAAATTCAAAGGAGTGGATGCTTGTTACTAACCTTAAAGCAAGAAGATCATGCCCAGGCTTCAAAATCTAATACATTCATTGAGCATTTTGGTGAAGAGTGGCCGCAACAATGGAGGGAGTGGGAAGATACGCATATGCTGGATGAGTGTGCTTGGGGTGAGAGAGAGGAGAGGACTTTGTACTGCAGTCTATCACTGCCGGCTTAAGCCAAAAACTAGCAGCTAAAGTCAACATCATTGTCGGTTTCTGGCTAAAACCAGTAGTAAATTGTCGGCGATAAATCACTAAGGGTTCTAATCACGAACCAGCATTGATGTGGACTTTCATTGCTAATTTTTGGGGAACCCAAATTCTTTTCTGACTTTGAAGCTAAAAACCGGTAGTGAAGAGTTATCACTGTCGGTTCACAAACCGACACCGATAATCTTGCCATAACTTAATATAAGAGCAGCACTACGCGCACGCTGATCGCCACGGTTGTCGGAACCCAAAATCGGGCTGTAGCTGAAAAGTCGACGCTGCGACTAAAATGATATTTTTGGCACCAAATGGGCCAAGAATCTTCCACGGACCCACGTACATGAGGACACATGTGCAACTAGAGCTAGCGGGGTTTCTTTCTGTTTTCTTGTGGGACCTATGTACGTACATTGGAGGACGCCAAGTCGTCGACCCTATGGGTTCTTCAATGCAGACATTAGAGCTGCCTCAGATGCATGCTTGCATGAATAGTCACATCTCATGCATGCTAGCGTGGCTGTCCAACTTGCCATATGTATGTTGCATATATAATCCATCTCTGCCTTGTCTTGCCTTCTAACAATGCTGCAAGCTGGAACATCAGTGACATGTGAACAATGCTATGGCACGTTTGCTCTCTGAAGGGTCTGTGTTGTTGAGTGGACGACAAGAACTGTACATGGTGGTTATAATTTACTACCAGACCAGAGCTTTTTCCTGTCAGTTTTTATTTTTCCTGACGGTTTTGTCAAAAGTAGATCAGGACCTTGCACATGTTGCAAGTGTTTCAGCTATTCCATCCGTATGTTGCAAGTGTTTTAACTGTATATGTTTCAAAAGTAGATCGGGATGTTGCACATGCTGCATGTGACCCACCCTACCACAACCCGCCTACTGCAGCTGTTTGGGCACCATGGATGCATGTGGGGGAGTAGAGGGATGGGGCGCTGCTCGGCAGCAGGCGCGGGAAGCGGAGGGCGATAGAGACAAGGGCACAGGCGGTCCCCGAGCGGCATGCTGGTGCGGCAAGCGGACGGGGTGCGGGCGCAAAGTAGAGGGAAAGTGGAGGGGGCATCTGGATAGAGGCGCGAAGTGGGGGCACAATTTCCTGGGAGCAGCAGGTGTCGGCGTCAGGCGTAGAAACAGAATGCAAACACGGGCGTCCGTCCGGGCGCTAGCAGTGCCCTAAATTTATAGGTTGGGCGAACTCTGTTTCTAGCTATAAACTTGAGCTCTGTTTCTGTTCTCTAGATACCTCTTGCAGTGGCTCCATAGTTGTTGCATTGGAATAGTATACATCAACATTTGCTATAACACGGCACCTATATGTATATATATAGTGGGATTCTGTTTGATCTCTATTTAAATAAATGAGGCAAGCATAGTTTACTATGCAGGATGCAGCAGAGTTCTCTGCTTCAGAAACTGAAAGCCTTAGATCAGAAAGTCGCATGACTTCCATACTTTGCTCGTCCTTTAGTCTCTAGGCTGACTTTGCTTCTGTTTAAATAAATTATTTAAACTGGCCTCGATATCCTCCTTGATCGATGGTACGCTTTTTTTTAATTGTATAGATACAACGCAGACGCTCACAACGCAAGCACACTTACCCCTTAAAACAAACGCGCATAGACCATATCCCTATGAGCATCTTCGAAGACTGGGTCAGCAGATCCTCGAGATTGATGAAGCCATCACAGGCGCCTTGCTGTCGGCGGGAACGTCACCTACCACCGAAAGCATAACGCCGTTAAAACCTAAAATATTCGCTCCCACGGAGAGTCGAACCTAGGATGTAAGGTGGTACAATGACTTTTTGTAATTACTAGCTTACATGTCGTTTCGTAGGGTGTGCTTGACATCTACCTATAGATTTCTTTGGTTTCGGGACCAGGTATCACTATTCATATTACACTGTTCATAGTGTCGATTTCCTCTCACATGTTGCTATTCATCCACAGTACCAATCCGTTAACCATCAGTAACGGGCCGGTACTGCACAGTACCAACCCGTATAGAACCGTCCTAGGTCCGTCACTGCACAGTACCAACCCCGTTTGTTAACAGTAGATGCCCACCCCTAGGCAGTACCAACCCGTTTGAGAACAGTCCAGGATCTGCACTGTAATAATTGGACCTGTTACTATTCACTCTGTTCACCCTCCGTGCAAATTTGTTTTTGTTGGGCAGCCTAGCCTCTTGCATGGGCTGGAAAAGTTCTTGGGCCCAATAAAGATTGAACTACTCGAGAAAAGCCCAATAGAGGCCTAGAGGGATTGTTGGGCCGAACAAAAAGCTGAACAACTAAACATTATCACAATCTGATTGGGCGCAGGGCGGCCTGTTCAACAGGAGGCGCTGGGATCGGCATCAGACCCGGCGAAGTAGCAGCAGCGTCAATCACTGAACGATCGCAGTGCTTGGTGAGTTTTCTGACGTTGAGGCGCATGTCGTCACCAGTTCCATCCATCTCGATGCGCCAGTTCTCCAATTTCTCGGGGACGGCCTCCATGGTGATTTTGGAGGTCCAAATCCACGCTGTGGTGCTCGATGGTGATTTTGGAGTCGACAAAGCCCTTCTCCATGGCGGTGTTGATGTCACTGAGGTGCTTCCTCAAGAGATCGTGCTGATTGGTCAGACGCTTGTCAATCGCAGTTGCCTGATCAGCAAATAGCTTCTAAATCTCCGCGAGCATGAGTTGATTTTCAGGGTTCATGGTGCCCAATCACTTGGCAAATGGATTATAGTGGTGGTGTGGTGGAGGTGGTTGGTGATCCAGATTGTGCGGCGAGCAAACCGATTGCGAGGTAATGGAATTATAGGATCTCGAACCCCCAATTCAGCAGCTCACTGAAAGAGGGCGAGAGCAACAAATTAGAACCGATTGCGATGAAAGGCAGAACCGAGGCAGAGCGAGGATAGGATCAAAGTATTTGATACCAGGTGTTAGCGTTGCCGCACTGGATTCAGGAGAATTGTACCAAAGGGGAAGAACAGAAGAGAACTCGAAGACGCCAAGAGGGGGACAAAATGACGACAGCTCTGTTAGAGAGTTGTTGAATATTGTTCTTCTTGTTACACACTCTCTTCCTCCCCTTAAGTATTACGTCTAGGGAATGGGCCTAATACACACTACATACATACACTCTAGGCCCCAGTATCTGATGCAGTCTTGGAATCTTTGCTGTCCATTGACCTCGAAGCCGAGAGGCCAGAGGCGCCGCATGCGCGCATGGCCGTATGGCACCAAGGCAACTGAGAAATATCTCATGGCAATTCTCCTTGCACGCCCACACCTCTCCACATTTCAGAATCCAACGGCCATCGCTGAATTCTCCTGCTGCACGAAATGGATGATCACCTATCACTACTAGAAATGTGTTGATACATGACGGTTTCCCTGTGATGGTTTCTAAAATTGTCATCGAATTTTTAATCTATGACGATATGAAAATTAGGTGCTTGCTCTGTGATGATCCAGATCGTCATCACCTATGTAGTTGTCTGTGTAGTGGTCCATGACGGTTAAGAAGAAACATCATAGAAATCATGTAGGGTGACGTGGACCATGGATGGTGACATGGATGGTGGGGCCGTAGGTGAAACTGTGTAGCTTAGTTGTCTATTGTATTTTTTTTTAAAAAAATATATCATTATTCTACGTGGCTACTCTTAATATACGTCAAATTTTCTAAAATAAAGAGAAAAAAATTATGCTTATATAGGGATTGAACAAAAACTAAAAAAAATTGGGTAAAAAATGTGCATAAATAGGTATTGAACTTGAGACCCGTAGAACAAAACAAAGTGAGTAACCACTAGACAACAACCTAGTGGTGCGATATTGCTGATTGTTAGGGGTGGTAAAGGGCCCTCCAATTTTAGATAGCAAATTTAAGGATCGGGCCCCCTGTTAGGATCGGGCTGAAATACTATTCATTTTTGAGCTAAAATTTATTAGGGCCAAGTTGGATTGTGAAGGAGGTATTAGAGCTATGATCCATTACCATCCCTAATTGCGGTGTTTTTACTATTTTCATATCGATGCGCGAGCAAAATATAGAAAAATCTTTAAAAATTATGGCAGATTGGGTATCGAACCTGGCCCCTTTGGTACATAGGCAAACCGCCAGAGCAAGCATGTCTATGAGCAACTATATTCAGTATAAGATTATTTATTGTATTTAACTGCTTATTCTTGGTTTACCAAAAGGAATGAAAATATAGCAAAAACAACGTCGCAGCTTGGGGTCGAACCTGGCCCTTTGGTTAAAAACAGAGAACGCAAACCACCAGAGGTCCAGAACAAGCATGCATATTCGTCACTATGGAATTATTTGGCCCATTTAACATTTGTTCTTTAATTAGCAAATACAAGAAGAAAATAGCAAAATCAATGTTTACTTTTACATACTTTTCAATTTGAAATCATTTTTTATCCCAAAAATTATTTTCAAAGTTTACTTTTACAAATTTAAAGGAAAAACTACATACTATGTTGGGTCCTAAGATGTTGCTCAGATTGGGCCCAAATCAAGCCCTACTTCTCTCAGCCTTTGGATCTTGAAATGGACGGCTGCTGTATACTCGACTTGAATAAAAGCCCCCTGAAACCCTACTCTCTGCTCCTCTCCCTCCCTCGTCTCTTTCTCTCCCGCACGGCAGGGCAGCCGTCGGCCACCGCTGCTGGCAGTCAGCGAGGCAGGGAACCCGCCGGCCCGTAGCGGGCAGGAGCGTCGCGGCGCCTGCGCGTCGGCTGGTGGCGGGCAGGCCTCTCGGCGCTGCCGTAGGGCATGGCGCATGACAGGACGCTCTTCCCTCAGCGAGATCTCAGCACCGCTCAGCCTCGCGTCTCGTCCTTGGGCGACATGTAGGTGGATTCGGCGAATCTTCTCTTTCCCTCAGCCTCTCTCTCAACTCACACATCTTCCTTGTAGGCACCCAGATTCGCACTTCAATCCCGTGGCGGGCATTGCGGATGTGCTGGTCGACCTCGATCCAGTCAATGGCACTGCAGAGGGGCTCTCCCGGCGTGGATCCGCCAACGGCGGCGCGGAGGTGGGCTGCCTAGGCTCGATCTGGTCAACGACGGCGTGGAGGAGACTGGATCTGGATCTGGACGCCGACGACGTGCACGAGCTCGCTTGGTTCCAGTCCCGTGTTCAGCACTGCGGAGGCATCCCTAGCAGCTGCGCTGGGGTTCCTGAGGCGATGCTCGTCTTGCACATGACCTGTGAGCATGCCAGCTGAGGTCTGCATGTGTTTTCCTCCCTCCCTGTCCCTCTTGGTTCTGTATTATCCCCTCATTTGAGATGGTTTGGTGATGCATGGTGATGTCGCTGGCAGTTTGGTTTGATTTGTTATTGTTGTGGAGTGGGGTAATTATGAAACCGGCCAGGCCTAGTGGCAGCAGCATGGTTGGATTGTTAAGGTTTTTAAGTAGATTTGCTTGCTTGCTCAGAAATTCATATTCAAGTTTCTTTTCTTATTCATTGCAACATTTTCAGCACAAAAAATGGTGGTTCCACACCTAAGAATAATGATGGCATATCTGATGCTGGGACAAATTGATTAATGTTATGGAGAGGTTTATTCAGGTATGTATCACTTGGCCTCTGTTTCAGATGACTGGCCCTGTGCCATTGTATTGCGGCAAATATGATATAGGTAAATGCATGCTAGAAACAATACTAAGTCATCCTGTATGCACGAGCATTTTGGTTGCTGCCTTACTTATCATGTATATAGTACTATACCTACATTGCTTTGTAATTAAATTTGTGTAAACTGTAGTTTAGATAATGAATACATCTGAAGTTGCCTTTGGTAGAAGTACTTGTGAAACCGGCCAGTCCTAGTGGCAGCAGCGTTTTTGTACTGTTTTGTTTAGTAGATTTGCTTGCTTGCTTGCAGCAAAGTGCAGCAACTGCAGTGAAGGTACTTATCACTTTTAGGCACAAATGGATGCATGCCGGTAGCTAAGGAATAGTTTTACCATTATATTATATTAGCTTATTTTGGATAATGTACATATACTTTCTCTTGATCCATCTGTTATACTGAGCTTAAATTTGGCATATGCCCGATGCTTTTTTTTGAACTGCTTTAAATAGCTTGCTGTTAGTACCTCATCCATAGTTGATACAAGAGAATTTGATAATATTTATTAATGTGTTCTTTTTTTGACATGCAGTTCTGATGGATACTCTTTTGACGGCAATTCTGATGGATACTCTTGGGTCCTGGACATGTTTTAATTATGTTGTATGACATGTGAAGGCTGTAATATGTTCCTTCAATATTTATGTGCTGATTTAGACCTATTTTGTAACTGATGATTCGTTATTAATTTGGCTGAAAGTAATGATGATTTTTTTTGTGTGGATGGGCCTAAAATCTAGTGTGTACGACCTGTTAGATTATGGGCCTTGCAAACAAGTTAAATGAATCAGCAAAAGGCCAACTTGAATAATGGGCCGCGCATAATACAAAACGAATAATGTGCCACACATATACAAAATGAATAATGGGCTGAATGAGCCTAGCCCAACCTGAATTCAAAAAAAAACAAATGCTGACGTGTCATGGTGTCACCATGTCAGATCTCACCTCACCAAGCTGACGTGGACAATATCCGTGATGTTTCATTTCGTCACTAGATGCTATAGTCGATGCTTGTAAACCCATCGAACAGCTATTCTGTGATGTTTTGCGATCGTCAGCGATCCAAAGTAGCGTTCGTGGCGGTTTTTTTCAGCAACCAAGCTTTATGGCGAGGATTCTGTGACGAACTTCCGGACCATCACGGATAGTTACCTGTGGACGGTTTTTAGGGCCTCTATGACCAATTGAGACCGGTCATGTATCACCACAATCCTAGTAGTGTATGCATGAATGAATGTTAAAGTTCAAGTGTTTTTTATTAGATCGGCGATCAACTTTGCATAATTATATGTTAAAAGGAATTTTAAGATGATTTAATATGTATTCGGTCCGTTGCAATGCAAATTGTAAGTCGTTTTAGTTTTGTGCTAAATCAAAATATCTATTCATATGCGACATCAAATCAAGATTTCAAATGATATTGAGTATAAATTGTTTCGTAAAATATTGCTTATATATTTCAAGTATTTATTTGCAACATTTCATATGTAATTATATTATTAAGTATTATCTAAAACTCTTATAAGGCTATCCCCCACTAGGGGTTTATTTTGGAGTTCTCGGCCTTGTGATTGGTTCCGTCGGTGGTAACCGAATTATAGCATTTTAGTGCTCACCTTGCCCGCTCGGCACCCACGGCGCCGACCCACTACAAACCACGTCAACGGTAACTTCCCTCCCCGCGGCCTCTTCCCTGCCTAGATCCGTCGCTGAGCGGAAGGCCGGCGGTGTCCGCCCACCTCCTCCTCGGCGTCCGCCCACCTCCTCCTCGGCTGCATCTTCCTACATAAGAACCGATAGACTACAGGGACGAGCCAGTTGCGCGGTGGAGGCGCGCGGCTGGCCCCCTCCGAGCCGGTGCGCGGCGGCGCGAGAGTAGCGCGGCCGGCCTTCCCACAACCCTCCGAGGCGGTGCCGCGCGCGGCGGAGGCGTCTTGGCGGCTTCTCCGAGGGCCTCGGGCCACATCCCCGACATCGAGCGGTCCTCGGCGACCGCGACGCCGCCTTCGTCGCGTACCACACCGACTACCCGGCCCCACTCCCCTCTTCCTCACGGGAGTCGCTCGGCGGGCGCCATCGCGGCCGCCGCTCCACCTCCGAACATGGACCTGTGGAAGGACGGCGCGGTGCTCAACGACGCCATGTGCGGGGTTAAAGAAGTTCAGCCGCCGTGGCCGCTCGAGCACCACTGGCCGCCGCCGCCCTGGCGTCGTCCCCACCGGCGTCGCCTACACGGGGAACATCCCCGGCGCTCCATCAGGTGGAATGGAAGCGCAAGCTCGCGCTGGCGTCCCGCGCGGACCACTGCGCCGCCCGGGGCCGCCACGCCGCTCCGAGCCGGTCGCGGCGGCGGCGGCGAGCGCGCGGCCAGTCTTCCACAGCCATCCGAGATAGTGCCGCGGCGGCGGAGGCGCCGCGTGGCTGGCGCCCCCTCCGAGCAGCGCAGCAGCGCTGTGCGACTTCATCTCGCGACTCGACTCCACGCTTGGATCCCGGGCGCCGCACTGCGATTTCGGTGCAGCGGGCTTCCTCCGACGGTGCTTTCGACATCCATTGTTGTCGCCACGCCGCTGCCGCCGCTGCCGGAGATGCCGAGTCCAACGATCCGGTAGTTGGGCGTGGCCTCGCGCCCTCACCGGTGCCGGCCAGCTTCGACATCGGCACATCGCCAACGCGCTCCCAATCGGGAGGGCCACCACCACGGTCATTCTGCTATGTCAGGTTCCCGGCTCCTTATAAAAAGGAGAGATGCTTACTGCAGATTCAGAAGTCCCTTGGGTTTGCGTAGATCACAAATTGTGGGAGACTGAAAGAAGATGTTTCTTTCCCCTCATGATGTGCTTCAATCCAGCTATTCTGGTGGCCGGCTTGCCTTCCTGTACTCGCTCAACAGCATGTGTTCTAAACAATTTTAGCCATGTGTTCTGTATCTCTGATCCTATACAAACAGCCTTCTGAATCTCGCTCAACAGCAATTTTAGCCGGTCCTCTCTCTCTGAACCTGAGGGCGCAATGGCCATGCCCATTCAGTCTGTCAGTTATATTTCAAGGGTACCCATATTTCAAACTATGTGATCCTTGAAACTTCGAGCTCCAAATTAAATATTCAAATAAACTTTTCCTTGTGCAAACACTGCTGATATTTGATGCACATGATTCTTAACCAAGGTTGGAGATGCTCTAAACACCATCAAATCAGTGTGTTCTGGATACATGGCAATTCAATCATTTTCACACATTTTTTTCCCGCACCAACACGCAATACATTCCTCCATACCCACGGCAAGCGGGGAATCCACCTAGTTATTAAGATGTTTGAATTTAGGGGTCCTGGACTCCTGGTTGTGTGCTTCGCTCTAGGCCATAGAAAAACACGGGACCCGGCACTGCGGACCTGCTCAGTATAAGATGTTGTTGTCACCGGGCGTAGCCGTCTTTGCTTGACAAAGGTGGCTTTGGACGGTCTACCCTGCGCTGCATGGGTGGGCGAACAACGCCGTCGGCGCCCGCAGATGGTGGCGGCGTTTCGTGAGGGAGCGTGCCGGGGCCAGTTCAACGCGTCGTCGTCGAGTGAATACCACGCTCACCTAGAGGTCGTGGCCCGCTAAGGCCAGTCTTAATGCAGGTTTCATGGGCGTTTCATGCACATTAAATAGGGTGCCACATCAGCACAAATGGAGCTTTTGTATGTATCGAGGAGGAGAGAGAAGGGAAACGTTTCATCCCCGTGAAACGTTTGAGCGCCGCCTTTGAAACGGAACGAAACTCATACCGAGAACGCAAACAGGTTTCATCGCCCGCGAGAACGAGTTCCGGTCGCCACGCGTGGGCACCGCCGACCGTGGGTGTAGGCGCGACTCCACCGAGGCCGCGAGCTGTGGGGTTGAATCGGCGAAAAAGGAGCCCAGAATGGGTTCTCACCATGGAGGGGGGCGGTGGCTTCCTAGGCGTAGCGGCTCGCCGGCGCTGAGCCACTCCCGGCGGTTGGCGTCGCGTGGCGGTGGGAGGGATGGTTAGAGGAGTTCGCGAGTGAGCTTCAAAGGCAAGGAATTGAACGGAAAGGGGTTGTGCTTCAGCGAATATGGAAACGGGCGAGTGGAGCTTGGGTTGGCCGCCAATGGCAGCCACGGTGGCTCGTGGTGAGGGTAGGGGACGAGCCCGGACTCGGCAGGATCGCCAAGGCGTGGTGAGCAAGCGGCCCCTTTCCTTCTAAGCTGCTGGAGATATGGAAAGGAGAGCAGCCGCCACGAAACCCCTAGCCGGCTGGAGATGGAGAGGGAGAGGGCGTGGGGTGGGCCGGGCTGTGCCGATGGGCGAGCTGCATCACCGGGAGAGGGAGAGGGAGAGGGCGTTGGCAAGAAGCCGTTCGGCGCCTTTGTTTTGGTCCAAACGTTTCCCCGGCCACCAGCGGTACCGCGGGATTGTGAATGTTGAATAGACTACCAGAACCCATTGATCAAACAGTACTAGATGGGTGGTTGTCAGTGACGTGCTGTAATGTAGCAGCAGTACTATAGCACCGAGAACGACCACACTTGGCCGGGACACGGCAGAAGGATAATGGCAAGTAAACACTAGAGCTGGAGCCCCAAAAAACTTGGCATACATCTTATCTTACTGTTGCTAGCCTAATTAGAGGCTCCAACAAAACCACTATGTTAAGGGCGTGTTTGGCAGAGCTCCACGTAGCTCCACATCCTCAAAATCAACTCCGCTCCAAGTTTGTTTTACCAAACGGTTTTAGCTCCGCCAACTCCACCGCAGATCTGCTCCACAAAAAAAGTGGAGCTGCCCCCAGATCCATGGATTTGGTGGAGTACCTCAAGGGGTGCTCCACTAAATTAGATTTGGTGGAGTTAGGAGAAATTACCCACTACTGCCACTGATTAGTGGAAAATGACCGGTTCGTTTTATTTCCTTCCCTCTTCCTCATGACTTTCCTTCCCTCTTCCTCCCGCTCACGCAGCGGGGGTGCTTTCGCCGTCAGGTACGCGCCCAACACGGCGTTCGACAACCTCAATCCATGGCCTCCACCGCGTTCTCCGCCCGGCGTCACCTACAACAGCTTCACTTGTGGCGCCGCCCGGAGGCCAAGGCGAAGTCCGGAGTCCGCGCGGGCGTGGCGGTGGCATCGCGGCCACCTACTGCCTATACCAGTGCCGCGGCGACCTGCCCCGGGCGAGTGTGTGTGTGGTACGGCGCTGGCCACCGACACCTCCGTGGCGTACCACTGGTGCAGCGCCGACACCACCAGTGGGGACGCCTGGTTCCTCAGGTCCCGCGACGCCGTCCTGCCGGATTGGAGGTGCAGGGCGCCGAGGAGATTTTGTTTTTTTTTATTTTTTTCTTCAGACATGCGGGCCCTAGATGCCAGTGACATGGGAAAAAAAACTGGAGCTGTACCAAACGCTTTTCGGGATCTCAAATCCGCGCTAGAGCTGCTCTGTGGTGGAGCAGCAGACTCAGAGGTGGAGCTCTACCAAACACACCCTAACTCTCACCAGAAGTTCTAGAAATTCTCACATTAATCATGAACATCAATCAAGAACATCTGGCCTTTAATTAGGTAGACTCTAACTATCATCACTGATAATAGCCGTCCTCTAGTTTTGCATCTAAATTACCCGCCTTTGCCATTATGAAAGATAATTCAAAATAACCTTCTAAATTTGTATATAAATTACCCATATCTGTCATTATGAAAGAATAATTCAAAATGCCTCCCTAATTTTGTATCTAAATTACCCACTTTGCCATTACAAACATAATTCAAAATAACCACCTAATATTGCATCTAAATTACCCACCTTTGCTATTATTAAAGAGAATTTAAAGTAACCACCTAAATTTGTATGTAAATTATTCACATCTGTCATTATGAAGGATAACCTAAAACACCCATAATGATTTTATAGTGTAAATACCCTTAGTTTATAAAAGAATGCAAAGTAACCTTTTAAATTTGCATTCAACCTATCTATATATGTCGTTACAAAATATAATATAAAGTATTACATTTACATTTGTATCTACCTCAGCCATTATAAAAAATAAAAGAAAATGTCTCTTAAATCTAAAGGTAAATATTAGTATACATTATGATAAAAAACCAATATCCATAAAGTACGAGACATATAATTCTAAATTATAAACTCCTACCACCGTGAAATTAAATAAACATTATGATAAAAAAACCGATATCCATAAAGTACGAGACATATATTTCTAAATTATAAACTCCTACCACCGTGAAATTAAATAAACATAATGCCATGTTTCACCATGCATACTAAGTAAACATGTATACATTAATATAAATGAATATTTTAATAGCTTATGAACCATAAAAAGTTTGAGTCCCTTCGCTTAAAATGCCTGCATCCCTTTTTTTTTCATCCTTTGGGCAGCAACACAATTAATGTTAACTTGTAATTTGTAATGTATTTGAAATTGTGGAACAAATACTTTGTTGATCATGTGTATATTAGTTAATTAGTATACTACTGTGTATTTATGAAGTTAATTTGAATCATTTGCAATTGGGTCTAAAATTTGGTCGGAAAACATGATTTCAAATATGGCGAGAAATTTCAAATTCAAAAATTTGAAACTGATTTTCAGAGTGGTTGATTATACCGCCCCTAAAAATATATTTTTTAGAGGCGGTAGCATTGCCACAGGCGTCCTTGAAAAAAACATTTTCATGGACGGTTGCATTGCAGCAACCGGCACTGAAAATGTTATTACAGGCCGGTTCTCATACTTGAGCCACCTCTGAAAACGCATTTTCATAGGTGGTTCATGTATTTGAACCAACCCTGAAAAGGTATTATTAGAGGCGGTTTTCATACTGCAACCGTCCCTAAAAAAGGCATTATCAGAGGCGGTGTTCATACTGCAACCGCCCTTGAAACTACCATTTTCAGGGGCGGATTTCGTGAACGGAACTGCCCCTAGAAATGTATTTTCAGGGGTGGTTAAAAAGCCCGTCGCTAGAGACACCCCATATTTACAATCGGTGGCATAGTTGTGGTTGGGCAAACTGCCCCTGAAAACCCAATTTAACCGCCCCTAAAGGAGGTTTTTGTAGTTGTGACCCTAGAGCGGCGGGCAGGAGGCTACGCACGCGACTCAGCATCTCACATGGAGCGGTCGTACCTATATATATGAATGATGATTTAGAGCATGACGTGTCCAAAATGATATGTTGGTTGATTTCAAGACGAAATCAAACGCAAGACGTGATCGTTGAGCAAAAAAAGAATACATCACACGTTGCAATGCATCATGTTTACTATCAACTCTAAAATACTCCCTCCATACCTATGAAGAAAGTCGTTTATGACAGCATTTAGCATACCAAGGAGTGATTAATTAGGGTAGAGTTTTCCCTGTTTGCCCTTATTAAAAGGGGGTGTCAGGTATATATCTAAGTTTCACAGCTCTACTGGCTAGCGTAGGGAGGTGCAAGATCTGGCGTTGCGGATTCGATGCCTCACGACACATTTTTTTGTTTTTTCGCGTTTGTTTTTTTCATGGATTTTGCATGTTGCGGTGTGATTTTTGCATGGCGCTTGTTTTATTTTTTGTTCTTTCACGGATTTTGCATGGCGCGGTGTGATTTTTGCATGGCGCACGTTTTTATTTTTTGGCCTGGCGCACGTTGCAGGCACTGCATGGCGCTGTTGAGGTTGCATGGCGCTCGTTTTTATTTTTTGGCCTGGCGCGTCAAGGGAGACGAGGAAGCGCGGACGGTTGCCTTGAGTTAAGGAGCGGAGCGCCGCGAACGGGAATCGAAGAGGCAAGGGTATAGACGTCCAACTTTGCGGCCGTGATCGTAGAATGACGTTCTATTCGAAAACTACTCCAGCGCCCAGAACGACCTTCTTTATAGGTATGGAGGGAGTACGAGTTAGAACTAGATGTGTTTTTGTGTGCCCGACGATGGTATCAAGTCAGGTTCTAATATGTATATGTCAAAGCAGAGGACAATACCATTAATTGCATATACATTCCGTTGCATCACACAAAGATTATGCCCCAATTAACAAGTAAGTAATGGGCATACCAATTGATGGGCTCCTTGGTGCCCACGCGTTTGAACCATTTTTGGCTGTGTAGAACCGTCGTAGTCTTTGTTTTCCCTTTTGTTTCTTTTTGTCTCACAGAATGACCGCGATCCTTGTTAGTAGCCAAGGCCCAAATTAAATCTGCTGCTTGCCCAGGTCTCGTACGTTGTTCTTATGGAGGAGATGGCCTACAGCCGTGCGATCTCACTAGCCAGTGCTTGATATACATACCAGATGCCACTGTCCAATGCAATCGCTGTTGTTAGTCCGCCGTTACCGTTCCATGTATGAAGCCCTAATGTGTTTTCCTTTTTAATTTTCTCTTCTTCAGGTCAAGTCGCCGAATCCAATTACGTTACGGATTAACGTGGGAGGCCATAGAAAAGTACTCAAGCATGGGCAGCTTCTTCAGATGGGTGGTGCAAAGAGCAGATGCAGTCGTGGCAGTGGCGCAAATGGGTACTTGGCATGGCCCTATGGGAGAAGATACATGCCATGCCATGCCACACTACCATGCATGCACAGAACAATTATTTAAGGTTGGACCAAAGTTATGACATTCTGACACATGGATCTAATTTGTTGAGGTTGATGGATTCTATCTCATGTTGTATGAATTAATAGATTAATCTTCTAGTTGACTCTTGATTTTTTTATTAATAGATTATATAACCTTGAATACGACGGGCACTGCTGACCTGATATTCCATTAATAATATCTAACCGAGGTTATCAAACCATAAATGTCATCTGTCGTGGTCTGATATCGCGGTGACCACCGTCACAGTAATCGTCTGGCCGGTGCGTTCTCCGAATGGCCTAGCTCTAGAGACAATGACACAATGTTTATACTGGTTCGGGGCGAAATCAGGCTCCCTAGTCCAAGTGTGATCACTATCCGAGGCTCAAACGCTGCACGGCGGTGCGCATAAGCGATTGAGAGAGGGAGCGGCCCCAGTGTCTCTCGTGATTGAGGCTAGTGCCAATATGCGGGTGAGTGAGGGTGTTGGTTCGAGGAAACTTGATGAGTCCCCCCCCTCAACCGAGCACTTGCCCCTCCTTTTTATAGTGGCAAGGGGAGCAGGGACACATGAGCTCTTCGAGTTGAGGCGAGAGCGGATAGAATGTAGGGCCATGGGTGGTGGGTAGGTGAAAGAGCTCTCCGGTCGACAGCTCGTTGGTTAATAGAGCTCTCTTCGAGCTCTCGGTAGCTTGGGATGTCGGAATCGGACCGCCGCCGTAGGCTAGAACCCGGTCCGGGCGCATGATCAAGTGTCGCCTCGTCTTCGATCATAGTTGGAAGTCCGTCTCTTCGGTATGGGAGGGGCGGCCATGCCGCCGCCGACGCAGATGCGCCCGCATGTGCCCGCTTCTGGAGATTGTAGCGTAGTTGTTGGATGCGACGGGTACGACGAGGGAGCTCTTCGCGGTGAGCTCTTTGATCGGGCGGGAATCGCTCGCGAAGCTCTCTCGAGGCCTCGATGCCGAATTGATCGCCGCCGCACGCCAATCGAGGTTTGGGCGGTGGCCTGGCGCCGTGCCGCCCTTAATTGTGGTAGGAATCGATCCCCGCCGACATGGGCGCGCATACCATGGATGGGGCTTGCGCCACGCCGATCGATTTCTTGAGG
This sequence comes from Hyparrhenia diplandra, assembly GCA_015847255.1. NCBI lineage: Eukaryota > Viridiplantae > Streptophyta > Magnoliopsida > Poales > Poaceae > Hyparrhenia > Hyparrhenia diplandra. The sequence continues at coordinate 780,269 of JADLZK010005545.1, forward strand.
ATGCCGGCGGCGCTGTGGAGTCGATGGGGGTATGGCGTGTGACGGAAAGGACCTCCCTCTCGTAGCCGTGAGCGCTGCGTGGCTCGGTGCATTTTGTCGGGGAGCGGTTTGGCCAACTCCGCACTTGCCGGGCTTCGCGGTGGAAGATAGATGAGCTCTTCCGCTGTTAGTGGATCCGCCGGAGCTCGAAGCTCGAGCGAGGCGAAAGAGGTCAACGTAGGAGGTGTCTGCCGTGGTGGACGGAGCTCACGGGGAGTTCTGGCCGAGCCGACGACGTGGCCCTCGGCGTGGGAGCTCTATATGCGCACTCGGTCTTGGGGGGGCTTGTCCCCAGCTGAGCTCTTCTGGAGGGCGGCGACCTCTTTGTGTTGACCGAGTGGGCTCTAGAGCTGTATTAGCTTGTTTCCGCCGAGTGGGGAGCTCATTCCTAGCATCCCGAATATCGATCCCCCACAAGAGCTCCCCGAGCATTTGGGAGAGAGGGGGTCTCTCCCGGATGCCGTTTGTACGGTAGCTCTTGTTGCGGAGGTTCTCGGCAGAGGAAAGTCTTGGTCGTGGGTGCGCGCGAAGGCACTCCGCTGGTGTAGTTTTCGAGGCTCCGTGGAGCTTTGTGAGCTCTACGGAGGCTTTGTAGAATTGTCGTGGGCTCATCGGCCCCGCCGTCTTTCACGAGTGAAGATGGTGAGCTCGAACCCGATCCAATTTTGCTTGGCCGAGATCGAGCGCCCGGTGAACCGGGCTGTCGGAGGGTCAGGTGAGGCCCGAAGTTCGTTAACTCGCTTGCACGATCGGGCTAGTGGATCGACCTCGCATTCTCGAGGGCCCGACTGCGGGTCCTCGAGCCCCGGGGGTTGCCCGGGCGCAGGTGCTTCCTCCTCGAGGGGACCAGTTTGGAGTCGCTTCAGAGCCCTCCGATACCCGGATGCGCTAGCGGTCGAGCCCCCGAGCCCTTTCGAGTGCTCAAGGCGGCCGCCGATGCCGCTCCGTGAGGTGCTCCCAGCTCCTCACGCTTCGGGCGGCGCAAGGAGCTCTCAAGTCGAGCTCGACCTTTGGGCCCCCGAGGGGGTGAGCTCGCGCCACGAGCTCCGCGCTCGCAAGATTCGACCGCTTGCGTCGAGCTCTCAATGTTTTATCCGTTGTGTAGAAGGACCTGATGTCGCCTCATCCCTAACCGGGAGTTGGAAGCCATCTCCTCCCCGCGAGGGCCTCCCATGCCGGTATGGAGGCGTGTGGTACCCGAGCAAGCACCCCGCGGGCCTCTCAGTAGCGAGAGCCGTAGGAGTTGACGGGCACGATGGCATGGTCGGAATGACCCCTTCTGCCGTTGCAGCCCCGCATGGCTACAGTGGTTTGTCGGGGAGTTGGCGACCAACCCTGTGGTCCGCAGACCGAGCCGAGCTCTTCAGGGTAGCTCGAAGGCGCTCGTTGTCGGGGAGCTCGGGCGCCTAGAGGTCCTCGAAGAGCTTGCGGCTTTAGTCGGCGAAAGTGCTCGCCCCGGGCGGATCGAACGGCCTGCGCCGGGTGAGCCCTCGGGAGAGCTCGGGTGGGCCTGTTCGTATGACGGTTTCTCGAGATTCGAACGCCGCCGGGCCGCTTCGCCACGCCGGGCGGGCACGCGGACGCCGTGCACCCCTCGCGATTGGCCATAGTTACGGGCGGGTCTTCGCGGCGTCGTTGCCGTTGGTGGCCGTTCCTCGTGATCGTGGCGCGCCGTGGGTGAAGGTCATAGGGGGAGTCCGTCGGGCGTCTCCCCAGTGTGCGGGAGGCGAACCGCCGCCTCCCGGCTTATAAATTCGGGACTCGAAGTCGTGGGGGAGGCACCCGCTTTCATCCTTCTGTGTCCTTCTTCTATCCTTTAGAGATTCCTTTGCCTTGGGATGGAGGGCGAGGGGCTCGTGACACCGGGCCCGGAGGAGGAGGGCCCGTCATCGGCGGGAGGCGGGCTCGCCCCTCCCGCCGCAACTGCGTCGGGGCCGGCCGATCCCGGCGTCGCGGGGCCATGCCCCCCTCCGACTCGGCGCCGCCTCCCTCCGCCCGGGAGGCGGCGATTGCGAGCTCGAGTCACCGCCTCGGCTGCGCCGAGGTCGAGGGGGCGTGTGGGCCGGCGCTCATCGCCCGCTGGAAGTTTCGCGGCGATAAATCCAATGTGAACGCCCGATCAATTCATGGCAGTGAGCGTCCTTCTTCGGCTTTTATCATCCGAGTCGGCATTGTTCGTGACCCTCCGGCGCTTTCTTTGCAGCCCGCTGGAAGAGGCGGACCACTCATGGTGGCTCGGTGGTCGCCGTCCGTGGCGTCAGCCCGCTGGGCGGTGCCGGCCCTCGGCGATGGCGTCGTCGGCGGCCGGGGCCCACCTCGAGGAATCCGAGGGTTTTCGACGGGGGACTCGCGGCAACCTTGGCGGCGACATCGAACACCGAGGCCACCGCGGAGGAGGTGGTGGCGAATGTCGACATCGGTGCCCTCCTTGCGGAGGAGTAGCTCGTCGGCACCGAGGCCGAGGCGGCTCTTGGTCGGCCCCGGGTCTTTTTGTCACCGAAGCCGAAGCTTCAAGAAGGACCGCAAGACGGCTCCTCGACCACGAGCTCGGTGCTGCCCCCGGGCGCCGCCGCGGAAGCGCCGTAGCTAGGACCTCTTTTTTGCCCCTTTTGCTTTACGAAGTTCCCTATTTTGGTTATGTACACATATATGATAAAAAGTGTTCGTAAAGGGATGGTTAGTCCTTTGAGACGTTTTACTTCAAAGGCTTGATGCCGTTGTTGACTCCGCGGGCCGAGGCGAGGTCTTGATCGTGGTCAGTAGTAGGACCGCTGAGCTCTTTGGGCGAGGAGCTCGTGCTCGACGCCGTGGCGAGGGGGGGCGTCGGCCGCGTCCTTGGAGGGTTGTGGGGATTCTGTCTCGACAATCGTCATTTGCGCCCTCGACAGCTCACGTGACATAGCCCCAGCGTTCCTTCTCTTTCTCGGGGTCGGCCTCGGCGGCGCCGGATACCTCAGCAGGTCCAGGCATGCCTTGGCGCCGCCAGGTGTAGGGCCCCGGGGCCCCATGAGAATGAGAAGTTCTCGTGGAGACTTTGATTGCGTGCTTGTTCTCTCCCCCTTTTTTTTCTTTTTCTTTGCTGCATAAGGTCGTAAGAGATGAGTTCGATCCGATTTTTACCTCGTTGGCCGAGATCAAGCGTTTGATGAGCCGATCGCGAGTGGTTCGGGAGGCAGCGCGAGCTCGCTAGAGGTGGTTGACCGCGGGCGACCCTGCATCTCTGAGTCGCGCTATTTCGGGCGATGTTTTGAGCACATGCCTCGAGGTTCCGCGAGAAAGGTGGATTTCGTGGAGACTCGTCGAGTTTTTCGTGGGCTCGCCGACGTGTTCTCGCACGGTGGCGGTGGAGGGTGAGCTTCGGACTTCGATTTTACCTCGTTATCGGAATCGAGTGCTCGGTGAGCTGATAGCGGTAGTTCGGGAGGTCAAGCTCGAGCTCATTCGGTGTGGTCGGTAGTGACCTCATGTTCCAAAGGCTAAAGTTTTTACGGTGCCCGGAAGCCTCGTTCGGGGAGCTCGAGGACTTGAGTCTCCTCATCGTGAGGATAACCTAAGGTCGTCTTTTTCGCCTCCTTTGCAACCCAAACGGTTTTAGGCGAAGCCCCGAGCTCGTGGAGCAAGGGGCGAAGCCGCCGATGCCGCCAGCTTTAGCGCCCTCGCTCGTGTTCCCCTGGGCGGCCGGTGAACCCCAATGGGGCCGCCTTGAACCCTAGGATAGGTCGCGCTTCGGTAAGGACCGAGCTCCCGCGGTCCTTCGGGCTAGCTTGCATGTGCCCGCCCTGCGTGGGACTACTTGTGGGTATTTGGATGTTTGGGAAATTACCGTCGGATGTTGCGGTTCTTGCCGCGCGGCCACCTTTGTTGCGCGGTCACACCACGCCTCTGCGGTATTATCGGGCGGCCGGATGAGAGCTTGAGCTCTCGTTGGCTCGCTCGTTTAATCGGTAGACGGATCGTGTCTCGAGACTCGGAGCTCGGTCCGCGGCTCATCGGCAGGCATGCGTGGGCGGGTGTCTCAGAAGAGCTTTCTTTCGAGCTCGGGCTGAATGCAGCGCCCGTGGAAGCTCTCCGCCTGGCGTCTACGGGGCGGCGTCCGAGGCTCGGAGTTTCAAGCGCGCGGACCACGGGGTTGTGAGCTCGTATTGCCGACACCCATGATGATCGAATTAGTTAAGCGGGCGGGATTGCAACGGCGGGTAAAACAGCGGATTGAGATCGCTACCCGTTGGTTTTTTACCGTTGGGGAGGAATCGTTCCATTAAGGCGGCGTCGATTAATACGCGGGGTGTCGATGCGGCGCGTCTCAGCGGTCGGTTGCAGCGGGCGTGGTGTGCTTGAACCCCGGGCGGTTTAAGCACCATTTTCCATCGTGGCGGAGCCCCTATAAATGGCGGGAGATCATGGGGTGGGCTCACCTTCCCATTACGCGCTTCCTTCACGCAAGTTCGAAGAGAAATCCGAGAGCACCGGTGATCGGCACATAGATTCAATCCTCCGCCTTCCCGCATCGTCGCGGGCCTTCTCCGGGTGCGAGATGGGCTCTCGGCGCGTTCGTTGGCGGCGGAGGACTTGATCGAAAGCAAAGGCGGCTTCGGCCGCTGGCTGCCATTCCCTTGACGGAGCGAAGGAGTGGATCATCGGCTGGGCGCCGCGACGCTGAGCCCGACCCGCCACCGGGCTACGTCGTCTCATTCGTCGCATTCCATGAGCGCTGGTTGGGCATGCCTGCCGCGACTTCCCTCGGGCGGTGATCCGCATCGGGCGTCGAAGCTCTCAGCACCTAGCGCCCGAATGGAGTGCTGCTCCTTTCGACCTTCGCTATGCTCTCGTGAGGGGGCTGGTTGGGAATCCCCCAACGGGAGCTCTTCAAGCATTACATCTTCGCCAAGATTCAGCCGCTGGCCAAGGGCGGCGGACGGCCGATCGCTGTGCGCCGTTGCGGCTCAGCGGGGAGGTTGAGACCTTCCCGTGGACGACTTCCCGACGGGCGAACGCCCGTTGGAGGGAGGAGTGGTTCTACCCTGAAGAACGACGACTCTTCCCATTGCCGCTGCGACACCGGACGCATCTTCGACGAGGGAGCGAAGCTATGGCGCCGAGAACCCCTTCTCGCGGGCGGCGGCGACGGGCGGCGCCGTGGCCAAGATCAAGGCGCCGCGGGATGCCGGGTTGACGCGTGAACCACATCATCGAGACCCGGCTCCGCAGGCGGTGGTGCCGCCTCGCTGCCGAGCCTCCGTATGTGGGAGATGACGGGGACAAGGCCCCGCTCGAGGGTACCGCGAACGCCCGCGACTCGACGACGACCGGTGGAGTTCTACCCGGGGTTGGTGACCCGAGACGGGACGCAGGGGCCGGAGCCCCCTGGCTCTCCCGACGCGCGGCGACGCTCGGCGCCGTAAGTGCCCTTCTTTTTCGCTTGAGCTTCTCCCCACTTTCGCGCGCGTGAGGCTTGCGCTTCTCGACGAGCTCGTGCTTTTCAAAGTTGGGGGCGATGAGCTCTTTGGGCCTCAGCTCCTTCCCCAACGAGGCCGGGCGCCCATCGCTGTCCAATGGGCGCTGTAGAGCGGTGAAGCGGGCTCGCCGAAGCGAGGCGATGGCGGCTCTGGTCGAGAAATCCGGAGCCGAAGCTATCGACTGAGTTTTCGTGTCGCCCACTCCGCCTCGCCGAGAGGCCGGGCGCCCCACCGAGCTCACGCTGGTTCTCTGACACCGGCGCGGCGTGCTCGCACGACGGCGCTCGTCCCCGCGGCTTCGCCAGCCGGCGTGATCAAGCCCGCGGGACCGGAGGTCGACTTCCGGCCGACGGCGAAAGTACCATGCCGAGGCAGCTCGGAGGAAGAGGAGGTCGAGCGGTGGCCCCTCGTGTGAGTTCCTTGTCTTCGCGTCGCGGGCTGACCAGGGCACACATGGTTGCGTCATCGAGTTCTCCTCCATGCTCGTGGCGGTAGAGATTACCCCGAAGCACCCGAGGACGGAGGGGCTCGCCCGCCGATGCAGCTTGGGCTCGAGGTCGCGAGCCTCTTACAAGCCGCCGCCGGTGAGCTCTCGATGTCGGTGGATTCCGCCGCCGGGTCATGCGCTGAGATGACGAAAGTGTGATGGCGCCGGGCCGATGATGAGCTCCACGGGGACGAGCTCTTCGGGCGACGGTGGTGACGGCGTCGCCGGGTGACAAGGTTGCAGACGGCGTTGTCGCCTCCCTTTCAGGGGGAAACCGCCGTCCGATTCCGCCGACGTCGGGGGTCAAGGCGCCGCGGCCCGCCGGCGACGCCGCGAAGCGCTCTCCGTGGAAGGGGTCGCCGCGAGTGCGGGGGTCAGGGCCCGCTACGGGCCGCGACGCCTCGCCGAGGACGCCACCGTTTGAGCTTCCCGGGGCGACGGCGATGGCGATGGTGAGGGTGAAGAGGCGCCACGGGGCGGCCTCGCCCGAGAGGAGGAGGAGACTCCCCGTGGAGGACCTTCTTAGTGGGCGGCGTGCGCTCAACGTCACCGACGTGTGTCGGTGCCGCCCGCCACGGCATGGCGATGGACGCCGACGGCATGGGTGCAGGTGTGTCGCTACTGCAGCAAGCCTCCCGCTGACGGACGGCTCCCGCGACCGCGCCCCGATGACGCTCTCACCCCTCCGCCTCCCGTCTGAGGGGGCCGACGGCGCGTTCGCCGCCCCGTGTTTGGTCTCAGGGTGGTACCGACGCTTCCTCTTGTGCGCCTGTCGGGTGCTTCACGCGCTTGACCCTTCGTGGAGTGCAAGATCCCTTCATGGCTACAACCACCGACGCGGCTCGCTGAGGGCCGACCGGTGAGTGCGCCGGGACGACGGCTGCGCCGGATAGCGCGTCGAGATCGACGTAGCACAGCTCCAACACCGATATCTCGAGCCGGGTGGAGGAGGTCACAGAGTATGCTCGCGGAGTGGAAGATCGTGCCTCTCGTGAGGCGCAGAGAGGGTGGGAGGCCGGGCCACGGCTAAGCAGCCAGGGAGGGAGGAGGAGCGAGCCGCCCCATAAGCAGCGCAAAGGCGAAGACCCAGAGTGAGCCGGACTCCCTCCGCGGGATGCTCAAAAGAAGGAGCTTGAGCTGCCGGCTCGAGAGCTCGCATATCGGTGACCGGGAAGGACAAAGACGAGCTGCGGGACAGCTCGACCACCGCGACGCCTCACTCACGGGTGAGCACTTCACCCTTGTCTCGTAGCGCTTCCTTTTTTCCCTTTATTTGTGTTCGATCCCTTACTTTTCTCTCGCATCGGTGAAGGAGAGGACCCCGGGCGAGCAGAGGTCGAGGACCGGGAGGCGCAGCTCGCCGCCTCGAGTCCACCCTCGAGCGACTCCAGCTCGCGCCGCAGGGAAGGAGGCGGACTCCTCGGGCAACAGCACCTCGAAGCTCGCCGACGCCGCAGAAAGCGCCGGCGCCTCCCGAAGCGCCGCCAAGGTCGTGGAGGAGGCCGAGAGCTTGAAACGCCACGGACCTTCGCCATCGTGGTCGAGACGCCCGCGACATCCTCGGGTGGAAGACACGGCGACTGACCTGGTGTCCGTGCCCGCCGTTAGGCGGCCGAGGACGCGCCGCACGGTGCACAAGGCGTCGGGTCGTTCTTCTCCCACTACCCCGATTTCGAGGTCGGGCCCGCAGACGGGTGGCCTGGCATCGATCACGCCGACAATAGCGCGTAGTCCGCCGTCGCCGAGGTCGCCACGGCGAGTCGGGCCCAATCGAAGCCAAGATGGGCCGATGAGCTCGAGGTTCGGGCATCCCGGGTCGGTGAGGATGGAGCGACAGGACCGCCGCTGAGGAGACCTCACATGACGCCCCCGCCAGCGCCGATGGATGAGGGAACCGCAAGGATAGAGATTCGAGGCTCGGCCTCCCTTAGTGATCCGTTAGGTCCTCGCGATCGAGGCGAAGTTGTAAAGACTCGTGTGGTTATGGTATGGTGGATGTCGCGCTTCAAGGCCTCTTTTCTCTCCGCGCCCCGCACGACCTTCCGCACGAGCTCGCATTCCCGTAGAGTCGGATGACGAAGCTCTTCACTACCGCCGCCGGGGGCGAAGTCGCGGGGCGGTCTCGCCATGCCTTCGTGATGAGCTCATAGGTTAGCCGTTTCGGGGCATTGCCCGTGGCCGTGGGGAGAGGTGCGAGTTCGCGAAGTTTGAGCTCGCCGCCCAGCGGTTTGGCGCTCTTGTGAAGAACCGTTTGTGAAAATCGCGGGGTGTTCACCCCGTCACGCAGTGGCCCCCGAGCAAGGATCGGCTCGCTGCCAGGACCAATCGTTGCTCAAGAAATCGCCAACGAAAATGAGCTCGAATGCTTGGTACGATCATCGATGCAATCGGAGGACATTTTTCTTAACACGCCTAGGGGGTATACAAAGATCTAGGGCGACCGGAGAGGGACCGCCCATGGGCAAGAAGCCAAAATCAAAGCAACCATCTTGGAGATCGACGTAGCCGCCGCCGGCTGGGCCGATCTCGCTTGCTTGTTTGTTCGCCTCCGTGTCGGGCCTCCTTGACAAGGTGGGAGTCGAGGTCAGATGATCGAGCTCGTGGACGGTTATGCCTCCTCCATCTCCCCGGGTCGCCGGCCACCGATGCTGAGATTTCCGAGCGCGAGGTGTGCCCGCGGCTCCCCCCTCCTCCGAGGGACCGCGAGGCCGGCGAGGCTTGAGGTGGCGCCGGGCACCTCGGCGATCTCGAGGCTTCTCCACGGGGAGTAGAGGTCCTCCCAGCGGCCACTTCCCTGCTCGGGCGACCGGAAGGCGGCTCGGAGGTGAGCTGGCCGGTCTCAAGCCCCGATGATGGGGGGCGCGAGACCGACGTGTTGGGTCTCGTATGTACACCGAGACGCTGGGCAGGCCCATGTGCTGCCGACTACACGCTGCATCAGCGACGGACGCCTGTGCGAAGCTCGTATGACCTCCGGGCCGGTGAGGTCGTGACATGTCCTCGCGCCGCCCACGGCGCCGTTGGCGAGCTCGAAGCTCGGGTCGAGGCCACGCCGCGGTTCGCGGTCGCCGCCACCCCACCCGGGTCGGAGGGGTGACGGCGTGATGCCGCGACCGCCGGGTGGTGGCGCGAGGTCGGCGCGGCGAGCCGAGACTAGCCGGCCGTGCGGCGCCTTGAGTTCCTTCGCAGGCGCGGCGCGCTGCCGGTAACGCGGCTCCGGCAAACGCCATCATCACGGCGCCCGAGGGCGCACACGCTAGACCGCAGTGGCGGAGAGAGAGCGCCTCTCCCCGCCGCTCCCAAATCGCGGTGGGGGCGCCGAGGGGCCTGATTTGCGCCAGAACGGGGCCGCATCCCGCCCCGTCGACGGCGGGCCGGGTCAAGTGGCGCCGGGACGCCAACCGAAACCCGAGGAGCGGCGCTCGTAGTGAAGATACCGCCAAAGCGGCGTGGTGCCCTCCCCGCCGGCGGGAGGCGAGGGTACGGTCCCCGGCCCGCGGGCGGACGGACGCCGGGGCGCCGCCGGCGCGGGGTGGGATGAAGGGAGGAGGACCATGTCGAAGCCTCGGCCACGGGGCCACGAACCTCGTGGATCCGAACCGAGGATCATGGCCGCCGGTAACGGCGGCGGGAAGAGCCACGGAGTGGTGGATCGCCGCACCGGGCCACGCCCTACCGGGCGCGCCAACTATCGCGGGTCCGATATCGCCGTGACCACCGGGCCACACAGAATCGCCTGCCGGTAAAGCGGCCCGAATGGCCTAGCTCTAGAGACAATGACACAAGCGCCTCTCCTCCTTCCTCCTGTTTATACCTGGGTTACCGGGGGCAAATGTGCTCCCTAGTCCAAGCAGGATCACTATCCGAGCCTCAAACGCCGACGGGGTGGCGCATAAAGGATCGAGAGGGAGCGGCTCCCGTGTCTCGTGATTGAGGCTAGTGCCAATATGCGGGTGAGTGAGGGTGTTGGTTCCAGGAAACTTGATGAGTCTGTCCCCCCCTTCAATCCGAGCACCCGCCTCCTTTTATAGTGGCAAGGGGAGCAGATACAGCGAGCTCTTCGAAGTTGAGGCGAAGAGCGGATAGAATGTAGGGCCATGGAGTGAGTGGTAGGTGAAAGAGCTCTCCTGGCCGAGCTCGCTGGTTGGTCAGAGCTCTTCGAGCTCGGTAGCTTGGGATGCTGAATCTGGCCGTCGTCAGCGCTACAGAACCCGGTCCGGGCGATGATCAAGTGTCGCCTGCCTTTCATCATAGCTGGAAGTCGCCTCTTCTAGATGGGAGGGGCGGCTATGCCGCCGGGACGCAGCAGATGCGCCCCGCATGTGCCCGCCGGAGATTGTAGCAGAGTTGTTGGATGCGACGGGTACGACGAGGGAGCTCTTCGTGTGAGCTCTTTTGATCGGGGCAGAATCGTCACAGCTCTTTGGAGGCCTCGATGCCGAATTGATCACCGCCGCACGCCGCTAATCGAGGTTTGGGCGGTGGCCTCGCATCGTGGCCGCCCTACTTGTGGTAGGAATCGATCCCGGCTTACATGGGCGCCGCCATGACCATGGATGGGGCTTGCGCACGCCGATCGTACTTGCTGAGGATGCCGCGGGCGCACTCGCTGGAGTCGCATGGGGGTATGGCGGTGTGACGGAAAGGACTCTCCTCTCGTAGTCGTGAAGCGCCGCGCGGGCTACAGAGATTTGTCGTGGAGCGCTTGGCCAACTCGCGCACTTGCCGGCTTCAGGTGGAAGATAGACGAGCTCTTCCGCCGCTATGGATCCGCCGAGCTCGAAAGCTCGAGCGAGGCGGAAAGAGGTCAACGTAGGAGGGTGTCCGCTGCGGGTGGACGGGAGCTCACTTCGGGAGCTCTAGCCCGAGCCGCACTGACAGGCCCTCGGCGGGGAGCTCTGATATACAAGACTGGGGTCGTATGGAGGGGCTTGTCCTCGAGCCGCGAGTTTCGGAGGGCGCGACTTTGTGTTGACCGAAAGTGGGCTCTTAGAGCTGTATTAGCTTGTCGCCGCCGAAAGGGGAGCTCATTCCTAGCATCCCCAATATCGATCCCCACATCATCAAAGGATATTGAACATATATTATTTTTAATCAACTATGAACTTTAGTACAATTTCTTTCCAAAAAGAAATTTTTTACCATACTAGTAAAGATGTCCGCGGCGATGCAGCGGAAAAAAAAACATTATTAGACCAATAGACTTGATTCAACTCAACTGATGACCTCACCTTCCACCATTAATCACTACAACAATGTTAATTTGGTGTCATAATATTTATACATTTTTCTATAAATTTGATATCATTTAGGCTGAGTGAGTATAAGAAAGAGTTTTCTAAAACAATAACAAGAATAGTAGTAGTAAACCATAACAATAATAATAAATGCACATAATTTTCCACATTGTTGTTGTGCTTTTGGCTATGATAGCAAATATGTTCGTGCGTTCTAACGAGAGAAGAAACTTAATTTTTAAATCCATTATTATATAAACCACTTCAATCAAATACAATCGTAAATTGTTAAATTGATTTTTAATATAAAAGGGCTATCTCATCAAAATCCATCGTGGATCCATGATACAAAAAAGGCTTGTATTAATTAAGACTGAAACATTATTATAACCATCACTATTCAGTTAATGCATCATTAGGCAACGACTACTGAAAGGAATTATGCACCTTGGTAGTATTTTGTTCATTTGCCTTTATCTCTTGGGTCCGGCATCTTAGTTAGGAGCAGACTCTCGTATATCACCGATGACGAGAACATCCTCTCCTTGTACTCCTTAGCCACCTCCGCGTATTCTGAGTTTGCCTCCGGCACGATCTTCGTCATCGCCGAACCTATATACATGCTACATATGCAATGATGATTTAACACACCTACACACACAAAGCACAACCAAATAAAAAATTATAACATCTGTGGATAGACCATATTTTTATAAGGCTAACAAAACTGGTTAGGTATTTTTCTGATTCTTCTATGATTTTTAATGAATTTTGCAAGATCTTTTGTTTTATAGAAAAAAGAAAACAAAAGGAAAAAAAAAGACTTGCATTTTGCATTTGGAACCCTGATCTATTAAAAAACCATCAAGGTCCTTCCACCTTTTCTTTCTCTCTGGTATGTTTACATCTAGAACCCCCGTATTTTTATCTGTTCTCTCCCCACTCTAATCTCTTTACTACATCAGTTTTACCATGAACGACACGGTACGTGGAGACAGACACCGAGGGCGGACAGAAAAAAGCGGCGAACAAACAAAGAAGTCCAGAAATTTTGGCAATTTATTATTAGGTAGTATAGACTTGAAGTTTTGTAAACGTCAATTCATGAGATTTTTTCCCATACGTCCAAGTTGTGTGAACGTGACTAAAAGATTTTTTTTTCTATTACCTTTTTTCTTGAAGATTTTTTTCTCATACGTCGAAGTTTGTTTTACATCAAGGACATTTTGGTCTGTTTTTTTTTGTCTTTATTCCATATTTAATTGCGGAGGTGGATAAATTTTTCAAAAAAAGAATAGTTCTAATGGTTAAGAACGATTGAGTCTTTTTTGATAAACCAACCAGATATTTCTAATTAACATGAGAATTTTTACGCTTTATCTTTTTTCGGGCGCTTCGTGAGGATTAATGTGGAGGCTCCATTGGGGGCCTCTAATTAGTAACATTAAAATATTTACATTACAAAATAAGTATCATTAAATTAATATCAAAATATAATTTTATAACAAAACCTATACTTTTGATCGCTGGCTATCGAAAAATAGCGCCGAAGCTTTTCGGCGCTTATTCGCCGCTATAAGCGCTTATAGCAAGCAACTATGCTTGTAGCGCTTAGTCTGCACGCTGCCGCTATAGCCCAATAGCGTGGAAATAGCGCGAAGCGGCGCAATAGCGCGGAAATAGCTGGGTGCTTTGGCGCTATAGCATATCCAGCCAATAGCGTGGAAATTGACAATAGCTGCCGCGGGCGTTAATTGGCGCCGCTATAGCGGCGCTTATAGCACGCTATTTGTTTCTGTGGAACAAAAACTAGTTCGAGACGTATCCAATCTGCTGCACTCCACACCCTATTTTCCTTCCCGTCTGCCATGCTCCGCCCTCAAATCCTCTCGCTGTTGTGTGGGTCACTGCTAACGGACCGGCCGAGGAACAGATGGCGGCAGATCCGGTCATGATGCAAGACGTGGAGGCCGGTGAGCCACGGCGAGAGCGCGGGCCCGGGAGGCAGGCAAGCCCCAGCTTGCACGGAGGCTGACTGGCAAGGTTTATGCAGCATAGATATTAATAGTCTCTTGTGTATGTTTGATAAAAAATAAATAAAATTGATTTCTCCCTAGTGAAAAATGACACGATTTGTGGGCGGAAGGTGTACGGTACGAATTAACAGGACCTTTGTGAAGAACTCGTAATGATAAACCTAACCCAGAAAACCGCTGGTAGTTTCAATAGTATATGACACGGGATCAACAGAGTTCCGCTTGGGCGGCGGCGTACGACAAGAGGCTGTACTGTATGATAGACTGTGGACGCTGCGAGCAGCATGAACATGAATTCGGCATGCAGCCTCCCGGCCTCTACCTCTCACATGTGCCACACGACCAGGATAGTAGTAGGTACTAACATCAGGAGGAGACGACGACTGGTCTACGGGCCCTTCCTGCTTGGCTGGTTACTAACAATAATAAGTGGTGACTGCATGCAAGCCTAGTCCTAGTCGTCGTCGCCGTCTTCGTGGCCTCATCAGTCTAAGGAAAAAGCAGCCAAAGCCGGTTGGACCCGGTCCCAGTCGTCGTCTCGTCAGTTGTCGGTCTACTAAATTAGGAAAGCTGGTGTGTCGCAGCACGCAGTACAGTGCAGTGTAAAGCCATCTTTTCGGAGGGGAACAGTGCAGTGCTATCCATGATACACAAAACTTAATGGAGAGATCACTTTTGATTTTGGAAGCGGGCAAGGCCAACAGGTCACATTTTTGAACTATGCCAGGAGCACTGGCTGTCATGTAAGACTGTGATATGGGCACTGCGATTCCACGCAAGACGCCAAACGCCGTGGACTGCCCGAAAGCCCTGAACTCGACTGCTCGAACGCCTACCGAGGCCACAGACCAGTACTCCTCGGCTGGGGAAATTTCCCCAGCGCATACCCGAATTCAGCCCGTGACAAGCCTCGAACCCGCAGCGCCTCCTAACCGATGGCCACATCGACCACATTAATGTCCGCTCAAGGCCAACAGTCACTTAAAGTAGTCAACTAG
>JADLZK010005546.1:0-66107 GCA_015847255.1 Hyparrhenia diplandra
TAGCACTAGATATTGCGCATATACTTGTTAACAACAAAGGATGAAGCATTGCATTACTTTAAAATCTATAAAGCTGAAGTGGAAAACCAACTTCGAAAAGGAAAATCAAGCGGATTTAGCGATCGATCGAGGAGGAGAATATTTCTCCCATGAGTTTGACTCATTCTGCGAGGAACATGGAATTATTCATGAGGACACATGCTACTCCCAGGTCAAGCGGGTTGCGAGAGAAAGAACCGCCTGTTGTGTGACTTGGTAAATACCATGCTAGACAACTGGGGGCTATCTAAGGAATGGTGGGGTGAGGCTATAATGGCTGCCGAGTCATGTCTGAATAGAGTTCCTACAAAGAATAAAAAGTAACACCATTCGAGGAATGGGAAAAGAAAACTAAATCTCTCATACTTTGCATGCGTGGGGGTGTTTGGCTAAAATAGGTGTGCCAATAACCAAAAGCGCAAACTTGGACCAAAAGGCTTTGTTGATTGTGTATTCATCGGGTATGCACTAAGGCGTGGGATATAGATTTACTGGTCATCAAGATGGAGTGCGACATGCGTGTCGGTGCAATTATGGAATCAGAGATGCTACATTCTTTGAGAATGAATTTCCTATGAGAGGAAATAAAGTGGGCAAGTCTAGTCATGAACCCGACTATTTCCCCGTGTACTGTGCCAATGAGATTGTTGAGCAAACAAGCGTGGAAAGTCAGAGGAGGAGGATAATATTGAGGTCACTCGAAGAGCAAAGAAGGAAGGGTTGCAAAATCCTTTGGTGATGACTTCACTTCATATACCTTGTGGATGACACCCCAAATACCATTGGTGAAGCATATTCCTCTCGGCCTTGGCCGACTATTGGAAGGAAGGCGGTGCGGTGTGAATGGACTTCGATTATGACTAATGGAACTTGGGAAGTTGCTGGAGCCGTCCCTATGGGTGTAAACCTGTGGGGTGCAAATGGGTGTTTAAGAAAAAGCTAAAGGCCCGATGGTACCGTTGAAAAGTACAAAGGCCAGGCTCGTGGCTAAAGGGTTATACCGAAGAAAGAAGGTGAGGACTTTTGATACCTATTCACTGTTGCCGATTGACCACTATTAGTGTATTACTGCGCCCTCGCTGCCTCTCAAAATCTTTCGTCCACCAAATGGATGTTAAGACAGCTTTTTCTAAATGGAGATTTAGAAGAGGAAATTTACATGGAGCGACGAAAGGGTTTTGAGTAAAAGTCAAGAAGGAAAGGTATGTAAATTATTGAGTCCTTGTATGGCGCTGGCACCCAAAGCAATGCTTGAAAGTTTGACAAAACCCTTGACATCTGGCAGCTTTGTTGCGAATGAGGCCGATAGGTGTGTGTACTACCGATATGGTGGGGAGAAGGGTAATCTATGCTTGTATGTAGATGACATACTAATACTTGGAACGAACCTTAATGTGATTGAGGAAGTCAAGGCCTTCTTGTCACAAAATTTTGACATGAAGGACACTGGGGTAGGCGATGTAATACTAAACATAAAACTCTTTGAGGGAAAGAAAATGGTGGGGTGACATTGGTACAATCTCACTATGTGGAGAAAGTTTTAAGCCGCTTTGGCTACAATGATTACAAACCCATTTCTACTCCATGCGATCGGCATAATCACGAGGAAGAACCGAAGGATAATGAAAAATCAGGCGAGATACTCCCAAATAATTGGCTAAGCTAATGTACTGGCGGTGCGACAAGGCGACATCTCTTATCTTTGTGAGCAAATTGAGTCGATTCACTTGAATCGGGGAGATGATCATTGGAACGCTCTTGAAGGTATCGCGATACACGAAGAATGCGACCCAGCTTTGGCATTCACTACACCAGATATGCAAGAGTATTGGAGGGATATAGTATTACAGCCCGGATATCGATCAGCGATGGTTTGAAAGCCACAAGTGGATATACATTCACACTTGGAGGTGGTATTTGTTTTCACGGAAGTCTTGCAAGCGGAGACTATCATGACGAAGTCTACAATGGAAGCAGAACTAACAGCACTTGATACCGCCTGTTGAAAATTTGGTGGCCTCGTGAACTCTAATGGATTTGCGGTGGTTGAGAAACCTATACAGGTGTCTATGAACTGTGATAATCAAGCGGTGATAACCAAAAGTTCATAGTTCAAGGACAACATGAAGACCACCGGACCACGTGAGGCGACGATTGAAATCTGTCGGAAAACTGAAAAACTCGGGTAATAGGCGTGGACTATGTCCATACGTCTAAAATACAGCGGATCAATTTACTAAGGGACATCACGGAATGTGATAGATAGTGCATCGAGTGAGATGGAATTTGAGACCCACGAGATTTATCACGAGTGGTAACCTATTCTATGTGATCGGAGATCCGTGAAATAAATAGCGCGAGACAAGCTGGTGGTAGATCGGGAGAAGAGACCCTTGCAAAGGTTCATCTCTTTAGTAAATGCACTTCTCTTCTATACGTATGGCGGGATGGTATAGACCTTAATGTGCTTTGAGTGGCTATTTAAGCGAGAGATATAGATCCTCTGAGGACATCTTAAAAAAGCACACCTATATGGGTTATTTGCTAGTCACAGTCTATGAGATTCGGGTGATCTCTAGATACTCATGAAAAGGCACGGAGATTGACTTATATGCTCCAACGAGGAGGGATGCTCTAGACAGACCCAGTATCAGTTAAAGGCGAGTAAGCTCTACGCCAGCACAAAGCTGTCAATTCAAGGCATAGTCCATTGGTCAGTTGTGAACTAAAACAAGCTCCCTTCCTAGATAGATGTTCAACTTAACAGTCTCCATCGAAACATTGATATATCAAACAAGCTTAGAAGCAGAGACCATATTTTATGCGGGCTTTGGACTTTGGTGGGGATTGTTAGATTAATTGGGCTTAGCCCATTAGTTAACTAGCAATTAATCAAGGAAACTCCAAGGCCCACATATTTATGGTAAGTGGGTGGGATTAGTACCACATGGTACACTCGAGAGTGCTTAACTTAAATAGTGGATTAGTTGGTGCTTTCTGTGAGGGTGAGAGGAACATGGGGAAGCCATGCGGCGCGCCGCCGCCCCGTGGAGCGAGCCGAGCGAGCCGAGGCGAGGCGGCGGCAGCAGCATCATGCATGGCTTGGGGGACGTGATGTGATGTGATGTGATTGTGCCTTTTTTGTGGCACCGGGAATCTCCGCGGCTACATGGTGCGAGCATTATGCGCCAAAGGGCATAAGGGTAAACATACATGCGTCCCAGCGAGGCTAGCGTACATGTGCGCGATTTTGTAAAACACCTGTCGATGTTTGCCCCTAGCTGGCACTATAAATAAGACCAGCCTCCCTGTCATCCCCCATCCGGCGGCCGCCACCTCACTCTCACCACTTGTTCTTGAGCTTGAGCTGAGTCCTACTTGCATCTCCGGCACGAGCTCCTTGCAGCGCAAAAGGGACTCGGCGAGCAGGCCTCGGAACTTTACGTCAGCGTCGGCGTGCACGCGGGTAGCGGGCAATCAAGTTTTTGGGGGCGCTCTCTTGGCGCGACTGCTCCTTCGCTGCTCCGATGGCTCCCACGGCGAAAGCGCCGCCACAGCGGCATAGCGCTGCTGCAGCGGATCCGGTGATGTGCATGCGGTACCGGCAGCCTCACTCATAGGTATAATCGAATACTTTGCTTATGCTATTGCTTGCCGTTATTCTGGGACTAGTAGGCTTTTGCATATGATGCTAATTGCAGTAGCATGTTAAGTTTATATATGCCTATAATGTTCTGTTAGCATACATGATGTCGTTTTTATGGGTTAATATATCACCGTAATATACCTAAATATTCAACAGTTTCATGAGTGCATCAAAAAACAATTCAACAAAAAAGTCAACAAGGTGTGAAAGTGGAACAAAAGCCAAAAGGGTTTTCGTTGATGGCAATGAAAAGTCACCCAAGAAGTCATCTTCCTCTGGATAATCAATAATCATCCAGTGAAACAGTATCATATTATTCTTCCTCGGTGGCATAAATGTCACTCCGCCTACTGGTAGGAAGAGTCAAATTCTTCACCTAGCACAATTCATACGCAGCTCCCTCATCCATCTCACGCTCGTCGAAAAAGCCATTTATGAACAGAGTTTCAATACTGGACAGCTGTCAAGGATGGCTTTTAGGCCCTCAACCTTGAGGTCACACGCATACAGTTCTAAGGTGTGTGTAACTTTGGCATCACTGGAATTTCTGCGTCAATCGTCTCCTCCCAAATATTCATACTTGTTAAACTGACTACCAAAAGATTGGCTCGAAATACAAAACAAGTTTCTTGAGATGAGGCAAGCATGGCAAATGGATCGGAGTATGTTCTCGCCCTTGAGATGAGGACAAGCTTGGCAAATGGATCGGAGTATAATTGAAAAATAAACTAAAAAACTCCTCAAGGAGGTGGAGTTTCTTGGAGTGCTTCAAGTAAAGCTTCGCCGGATTCACAGTCACTGGAATGTTCACTAATACAGAGGTCTTTCAAAGCGGGTGCTCTGCAAAAAAACAAAATACTCAGTAACGCTAGAAAGAGTAGCAGCGTAGATTAAAAATGCATGTGAAGGGCTGCATCACATATCTATAAAACATTACAATTCTTCATGCAGAAGGAAAATCGTTTCCGGTACAGTAATGTCATATATATTACAGTCTTCACATATATTGCAAATTAACTTGAAGTTTTCTAATGCAGCCTAAAATCCATTATGTATAATAATAGTATTAAAAACAGCATGTAGTTCGTTCGGAGGGTCTACAATCTAGTACAAAATTAAATGGAAAAGAAGATAAGTTACACCAGAGAGCCAATGCAAGAAATTACGAGATCAATCAAAAAAATAATCTGCAACGTTATATTTAGTAATGTTCTAATGGTCTAGATATCAGCCCGAAAGAATGCATACCTAATAGAATTGTAAAGATTATAATAAAGAAAATAACTTTTATTTTGTTGAATATTTTTATTACCTAGTGGTTTAGATTAAATCAACAATCTATGTCTATTGCATTTACAAGTTTAACAAAAAAATAAGCAGAAACTGATCCGTGCCATGGTGATCTTATATCAGATTAGTATATTCCTAATATAATTACTATTACCATAATGATAAAAAGAATAAAGTTATAATAATATATAATAATTTTAACGACTTAGACAACAAAAAAATGTCCATCTGTAATACAACTAATATTAGAACATTCAAAATAATAAAAAATTAAGAAAACAACAACAATATATAGTTATTTGGTTTCCATTCAAGTAGTATTGAGATAAAATAAGATACGAGAGACAAAAGAAATTCAGCCAAGAAATTTATCAACAATAACTATATGGAGTGCATGCGAGTTGATGGCATCTTGAAATTCTAAAACAGATACTGAAAACAGCTTCACAGTCAGCACTTTTGTAAAAATAAGTTTGGAAAGTAAATGTCATATTTGCAATGAAAACACCTTCACTGTACATACACATTTTTTTTTTACAAAAATATTTTTGGACAACAGACAATATTATTATTCAGCAGCATGAAGCTGATAACATAGTTACAGAGTCAATGACAACTGAACTTAGAGCCACCAGCATAGGACATGGAGATACATGGGCAGAATTTTGTACATGAGAGAAATTCAGAGTTGAGTGCATATTTGTCAGGTCAACCGTATGTTCCAACAACCTCGGGCACAAAAGATTTGTAAGATATTTGTAAGGTCAAACAAAAGAGAATACACAACAACAACACTATGATGCAGGGAAAAGCACGGAGGAGGAATATATTGCTGTGAATCCAAAGTTGCAGAGCATGCCTCCCTTTGATGTTTGGTAAAAGCAGAACAGATCGAAAAGTACAGAAGATCGATCGGTAGCCATAGACTCATAGTACCTGTCCACAAGTTTGAGCAGGTAGTCATCGTTGCAGTCTCCTTGGAAGGCTTGGCACTGTCCGGCTGCACGACCCACGGCGACGAGCTTCATGGCCATCTCCATCTTCGGCACGCGGACGCTCCCCAAAGGGGCTCACTGTCCCGATATGTGGCGCCAAGAGAGGGTTCCTCAAGCGCGACGCGGCGCCACGGCTTGCAGGCGAACTCAGCGCCAAGCATGACCTCGCGTGGCCCCAGCCTGAGGAAGATGTCAGAACAATGTCGGGGCGGGAAGCCCAGTCCTCGCCTCCGCGGCCTGTGGAAGTTGCTGTGCCGTTGCCAGGGAGGCGGCGGCGGCTGGAGAGCACGACATCGTTTCTTTTGCACGACGATGGACTTGCAGATTTGATTTGGTAGAAAACATTATACTACACGACAATTGATATGTTATTAAGAGAAAAAGTTAACAAAACTCATCCCCAATCTAGAATTTTTAGATTGAAAATATCTGCCCTCAACAACTCCTATCTCAAACCCTATAGTCTTTTAGCACTTTCGGGAAAATCGAACTAACACTACGGAATCTCGCCTTTCCCATGGGGAAAGTTTTTCCTATCGATCGCTCGGAAATCGCCTCTTTCCGTGAAACGCGACTGAATACTCGCAGGAAAAGACAAAATACACGGGCAACATCCTAGCTTTCCCGTGAGGAGGAGCTCACGGGAAGGGAACTGTAGGGGGTTCAATATTTGGGACACCCCAAATATCGGCCAAATCAAAACAAACCCCTCGCGAGCAAACAAGACTGAGCACAAGGCGTGGCGGCCGCCTCTCACGCCCGAAGGGGCGTCCACAACGACCTCAACAATAGGTGAACACGTCTCATGTACCGAGCGAGCTCTGTCCTGCGCGGATGCGAGCTCAAAACACGGCGCATCTACATTCGCGCGACCACGGGCGGGGGGCTCGAACTCTCGGTTTCCGAGGGGGCTTATCCAAGCCTTGAGCTGCGGCGGACGAGCTCTTACCGAGAGATCCCCTCATCGCCGCGGCGGAGGATCCCCGGGAGACCTCTCTCTCTAAGCTGCCCGGCTCCCACGCCGGCGATCTCGGCGCGAGCAGCCAAGGAAAGCTCAATGTCTGGAGTGCGAGGTTGGCCAACAACTCTCGACAGAACCAACCACTCCACGGCGACCTCTTTTGCCATGCGGGGTTCTACGAGGGGCGGGGAGAGTCATCAACCATCCGTCGTACCCGTCGACTCAACAGCTCCGCCGCGGTACCCGGCGGGTACACACACGATACCCGCGTCCCCATACATGGCATGGGCGCGTTCCATACCCGAAGGCGGAGTTCCAACTGCGATTGGGAACAAAGGCGGCGCGACCACCGTCAAACCGTGTTTCCGCGTGCGACGCGACCAATTTCAGCATCCCGAAGCCTCCGGGGCTCGAAGACGGCTCCCATACGACGCCCTTGAGCTCATCAGAGCTCTTCCCCATTCCGCTCTCGGCGCACACTCCCTACGCTTTCTAAGTCCTCGGTCCGGGGGCGATGTCCCTGCCCCTCCTTGCGACTATAAAAGGGGGCAGGCCCTCAGGGATGAGGGGATCGAGAATTTCAAGACCGCACCCATCATTCGACCACTCTCGATATTGGCACCTCGCCTCAATCACGGAGACTTGGGGCTCTCCTCCCTCTCGCCTTGCTTATGCTTGAGCAGGTATGAGCATTTGAGCTCGGATAGTGATCACCTTTGGACTAGGGTGCCCGATTTGCCCGAACCGGTATAAATCTTGTGTCATTGTCTCTAGAGCTAGGTCGCCGGAGCACACATTAGCGGACATTCTGCTGTGACGGTGGTATTAGACCCCCGGCGGTTGGCGCCCGGTAGGGGCAGCGCTAGTGTGGCGATCACCACTCCGATGGCTTTCCCTTTCGCGCCGGCTCCGGCGACCCACGATCCTCGGTTCGGCTCCCTAAGGTTAGCGGCCACGGCGAGAGCTACGGCATGGTCCTCCTCGCCGTCCGCCCGGCGGCGCGCCTGCCGGCGCCTTGACCCTGCCATTGGGACTTGGGGACCGTACACCTCTTCCCTCCGCCGGCAGAAGGACAGCACCCGCCTCGCCCGGCATCCCCCGAGGCGCCGCTCCTCGGGGTTCCGGTCGGTGTCCCACGTCGGTCCCAGCGACTTCCAGCCGCCGGCCGCGAGGCGGGGCTGGCGGCCCCCTTCTTGACATCGGCTCCACGGCCCCATCGCGGTTTGGGAGCACCCGGGGAAGGCCCCCTCCACCACCGCAGGGTCAGCGTCGCCCTCTCGGGCGTCCGCGTGGGCATCTGGGCGTCGGGGGTCCTCAGCCGGCGCCGCGGCGTGGGCGACCTCGACGCGCCGCCACCGGCCTCGCGGCGCGCGCGCGAGGAACAGAAGAAGCGGCTGAGCGACCACGCTTCGTCCTCGGTCCCGCCCGTCGATTCAGCGCCACCACCCAGACGATGCTGGCGTAGCGCCCGCACCACCTCTCCGACCCGGGTCGGGAGCGGCGACAACGCGCGAGAGACCTGCCCGGTCCCGCCCTGGCTCATGCCGCCCGGTAGGGCGCCCATGGGCCCGAGCTGCGAGGACATGCGACCTCCTTGACCCAGAAGCCACATACTGGCGCTCGCTTTGGAGCGCGTCCGCCGCTTGCTCCGCCCACCAGCGTCACGGACACAACAGCGCGCAGAGCCGCCCCACCGTCTCGGTATACGATGCGGGACCGCGCCCGGTCGCGCCCCCTCGTCGGGGAGCAAGCCAATGGCTCACCCGAGCGCCTTCGATCCTGGCAGAAGCGACCACCGAAGGGAGGCTCTACTCCCCAGCCGGGAGCCTCGGAGTCAGGGCGCTGTGAGCCACCCCCAAGCCCCACCAGCCAGCGGCTCCTCGACGGCGGAGGAGGAGGCGCGAGGCATGTCTCGCGCTCGGTCACCTCGGCGTCGGCTGAGCATGCGAAGATGGAGGGGCAGCGACCGCCCACGAGCCAGGTCGATTTAGGCCCTCGACCTCGACTTCTCGGGGAGGGGGCTCCAGCGAAGAAGGGCGGACAAAACAGCGAGATCGGCAGCGGCGACAAGCCTCGTCAATCCCTCAGAGGATCTCTAAAGCGATTTGCTTTGTCCTTAAAGCGCTTCATGCCCATAAACTGTCCCTCTCAATTCACCTAGATGCTTTGTACCCCTCTAAGCTGCGTCAAGAAAAATGTCCTTCGATTGCATCAATGCGTTGCAAGCTTTTCGAGCTCATTTTCGTTAGCGGTTTATTGAGCAACGGCCGACCTTCGTATGCGACGAGGGTACTTTGCTTTCGAGGGGGGCTAAGGAGTGGGATCGCACCCCTCGTTCTTCCAAACCGATTTTCGCAAAAATCCCAAACTCGAGCTCGAGCGAGCTCCAAAATCCTCAAGCCCATACTCCTCTCCTTTGACTCGGCGAAGTCGAAGCGGCCGACCTATGAGCTCGCCACTTAAGGACTCGGACGCGGCGCCCTGTCGACCTCCAGCGCCCCGTGGTCAGCGAGGAATGGCCCGTCGGGTATCTTTCGAAAGGAGGCTCATACAAAAAGTCACGAATAGGGGCGAAGCACGACAAAAGAAAAAAAAGACATAGCAAAACACAAGTTTTCACCGAACTGTCACCACTTGAGCCTTTCACGGTTTGCCTCGATGTCGAGGACTTGGT
The DNA here is from genome assembly GCA_015847255.1 of Hyparrhenia diplandra. Taxonomy (NCBI): domain Eukaryota; kingdom Viridiplantae; phylum Streptophyta; class Magnoliopsida; order Poales; family Poaceae; genus Hyparrhenia; species Hyparrhenia diplandra. The sequence continues at coordinate 9,606 of JADLZK010005546.1, forward strand.
TGGATTCACCGAAAGAGGTCAAGCCTCGGTTTCTACTCCTCCGCGGTGGGGGCACTTGTTCAGCGGCTCCGGGGCCTCCTCTTCCTCAGCGGTAGGATCCTCGGCTGCTCCATCCCCACGGCGGGAGGCTCGAAGACTTCCGGCTCCTCGGTGCAAGCAAAGAGCTCGGCCAACAGCTCGCCGTCCGCGACCTCGGCGGCCGGCGGACTTCCGCTTCGGTGCCGGCGTCATCGACTCCGGCGCCCACCCCGTCTTCCGCGAGGTCGGCGTCAAACCGGATAGTGGGAGAAAGCGGCGGCCGGCCGCCTTGTCGCCACCAGCGCGGCGTCCTCCGCCACTGCGGCGGGATGCTCGACACCCGCTCGGCGGGTCCGCCACCTCCTCCAGCAGGGATCACGGCGGGCGTCCCGATGGCGGCGCGGGGCCCTCAGCGGCCCATGACTCTCGGCCTCCTCGGCCTTCGACGCGCCCAGAAAGGTCCTCGGGCTCCTTCGCGGCGTCGGACGAAGCTTCGATGGTGCATTTCTCGAGGTCTTCCTCCTTGCCCTGCAGCGGCTGTGTATGCGGAGGGAGGCCTCGGGAGGCCGGCGAGCTCCGTCCCTTGTCGCGACCTCCGCTCCGCTTTCAAGATCTTCTCCTTCTCAAGCGCAAAAGAGGATGAAGTCGGGCCACGAGGAATCAGAACCACGAAGGGCGAAAGGAGAGCGACCTCCGCTTACTCCAAAGCTCGTCGTAGAGCTCTTGCTTTCGTTATACCAGAACTTCGTAGTTCTCGGACTCGGCCGGACCCTCACGCCTCCGAGCGCGGAGAAAGTGCACCTCTGGTCGGAGCGCGGCGATCGTGGCTGAAGTCCCAACGATAAACCCGGGCTCCCAGTGGATAAAGGGGAAAAACTGCGGGGCGGAAATGCTTACCCGCGAGCCGAAGTCGCGGTGGCCGAGTTGCTCCTTGAGGCTCGTCCTTGTCCCTCCGCGGGGACTCCGCGGCTGAAGCTCAACGCCCGGCGCTTCGAGCTCTTTCTTCTCGAGCATCACGGAGGGACTCGGCTCTTCTGTATCTTCTCCGCTGCGGCTTGTGGGCGAGCTCCGCTCCTCACTCACCACCTGCGCCGCCTCACGCGTGTGACCGCGCGACCCTTCACGAACCTCACGGGGGCCCGGCCTTCCACCTCGCGGGCATACTCCGGGACCTCCTGCGCCCGGCCTTTCGAGCGGTTACGGAAGGCTGCGTCGCGTCGATCTCCTCAGCGCATGTCGCACAAGTCGGCGTCGGCTTGGCGACGGACCACTAGCCCTCGGCGAGCGGGGTCGGATGGTTGTACCCCGAAAGGAAGTCTTGCACCTGAAAAGCTCAAATACATAAACACATGGGCAAGACACAAAGAAGATATCGAGCATCACAACGGTATGAACACGGGCAAGGCGAACCGCGAGGTCCAGCCGGATGCGCTCATCGTTTGTGGCGTCATCCGGGGCGCTTACATCGTCGGGGACCGCGGGCGTGCTTTCGGAGGAGGCTCGCCGCCGCGGCACGCACCAACACCCTCGCCCGTCGATGTCCATCGCCGTCGCGGCAAAAAACGGCACCTGCGGGCGTCGGTGATGTTGAGGTAAACGGCGTCCCCACGGCGTTGTCCACGGGACCTCCTCTTCCTTCTCGAGCGAGCCACCCCTCGTGACCATGTCCTCGCCCTCGCCGGCGTTTCCAGCGGGGAGCTCGGCGGCGACCTCCTCTTGGGGGGGCCATCCCGGCGTAGCGCAAGCTGTCCTCCCCGAGCTCCAGCGAGGGCGTCGATGTCGAAGAGCTGCGGCGACCCGAGCGCCCTCGTCCGCGATGGCGATCGGATCGATGAAGACCCGGGCGTGCGAACCCCGGACGTCGGCCCGGGGCGCTTGTCGGCGAGTTTCCCCTCGAAGGGGATAGCACCACCATCTGGGACCCGCCATCGCGGTCGCCGTCGCCCCCAAGCTCGTCCCAGCGGCTTCGTCCCAGCGTAACTCATCATCAGCGGCGCCATCGTGCTCACCGTCCCGAGACCCGTCGATGAGGCTTCGAGGATCGCGGGCATCGAGCTCACCGTCGGTGGAGCGAAAAGCTGGCGCTTCGGACCCGAGCTTCGCGCCCGGTCGAGCTAAGCGCCCTCCGTCCTCGGGCGCTTCCGGGATATTCTCCGCCCGCCCTGAACCCAGATAGTCTTGGCGATCTCGACGAGCGTCTTCATCAACGAAACACTTGGGCACAAAGAGCCTACACGGGAGCCACCCTCTTGATCTCTTCTTCTTCGGGCCTCGGCCGGTGGTGCACCCTTTCGCCGCCGACCGAAGAACTCGGCCTTCGCCGAAGGCGGTGAGCTGCGGGCGAGCCCGTGGCGCCAGCGCCACCACCACCGTCGAGCTCGTCGGGCCAACCGAGGCCCGTCCTCGGCAGCGTGGGAGGATGACGCCCGAGCTCCCTCGGCGGCTCGGCCGCCGGACCTCGGCCGACTGATCGCCGCCCCGGTGGGCGAGCCCGCCTCCCGCTCTGGCAGCGAGGACATCTTGAGCGGCGGCGGGGCCGGCCTCGTCGGCGAGGGGCTGAGACCCAAAGGGAAGAACCTACCGCCCGGCACTGCCAAGTGCAAGCTTCGTAATGAGGCTTCGGATCAGCGGCGGAGAGGAAGAGGCTCATACGAAGAAAGAGGTGCCTACCAGCGCCGGCGTCGCCCGCGTTGGGAAGAACCTCGGGAAGCCACCCGGCCCCTCGTTCCGTCCTCGTCACCCGGCTCGGGTAGAACTCCACGGCCATCGTCAAGCTGCTTGGCGTTCGCGGTCCCCCGCGAGCGGTTTCTTCTCCTCCGTCATCTCCCACATCGGAGAGCTCGGCGTGGGCGGAACCACCGACCGGCGGGCGGGTCACCGATGATGTGGTTCACCGTCAACGGCGTCTCGCGGTGCCTTGATCTTAACCACGGCCGCCGCCCGCTTCGCCAGCGCCCGGCGGGCGAGGTTCTCAGCGCCCACCGGCTCGCTCCCCCGTCGAGCGTGCGTCGGTGTACCGGCGGAGGAAAAGTCGTCGTTCTTCAGATAGAACCACTCCTCCCTCCACGCGGCGTCGCCCGGTGGTCTCACGGCAAAGGGACCCCTTTCCGTGGTTAGGGTTCGCTCAGGGAAAGGCCCCACCTTTTTATTATTTTTGGTTTTTGGCTCGAACTTTTTCTACATTTCCTATACATCATATGACACTCCATGTTAAATCTTGATGAATTATTGATTTTATTTGATATATTTAGGTAATTATTCTCTTTTATGAGAAATTTTTGAAATGAGTCAAATTTGAACTACAAGTGCTTGAAATTTTGAAAAAACTTAGTAGAAAATTTATATTCTCTCACTACTCTGAGAATTGATTTTACGTGGTGTTTGGATTTCATTTTCCGTGGCGGGCGTTTGAGAAACCGCCACGGTTAATATCATAATTAACCGTGGTGGTTATTTCTTAATTTGCGTGGCGGTCATAATAACCGCCCGCGGTAAATCGATTAACCGTGGCGATTTTTATAAAAACCGTCACCATAAATCAGAAACCCAAATCAGCCCGTCGAGCCCAAAGGGCCCAAATTACAGTGTACTATATATACAACACTTCGTTTTCAACCACCACTCACCCTCTCCCCTTCCTCTCCCGTCGCCCCACCCTTCCTCTCCCGTCGCCCGGCGCGCCCCCCTCCCTTCTCTCCCGTCGCGGTGCGCCCCTCCCCCTTCCTCTCCGTCGGCGGCGCCCCTCCTTCTACTCCCGTCGTTGGCGGTGGCGCCCCCTTCTTCCTCTCCGTCGCGGCGGCGTGACCCCTCACGCACCCGCAGCGGCGCCCTTTCGGCCGTCACCGGCAACTTTCCGGCGGCGGCATCAGCGCGTCGGCGGGGCCGGGTATGGCGGGCGGCTCCGGGCAGCGGCCGTGGCGTCCCGCGGATCACAGGCGACGCTGGCGAATCCGCCCGGCGGTGGCGGATCGAGGTGGCTGCATGGCGCTAGGCCGCTGCGGCGGGACACAAAACCTAACGGTGCCGGTGAGATCACAAACCGTTAGGGGTTTCAATTGGATTTTTATTCATTAACCGTGGCGGGCTTCTTGGTCAAAAAAACCGTGGCGGGCTTTTGGTTTCCAAATCCGCCCGCAAAATCCGATTTTCCGTGACCTTCCTTTTATTGGCGGTTTTGAAAACCGCCACGGGCATCGAAAAAAATCCGCCATGGAAAGTAGAATAAGTAGTAGTGTCTCCTCAACACAAAGTAAGGCCTTGCATACATAAAAAAAAACCAAATGCGGAACATCTTCATACGAAATCATGAGCGTTAATCCCTGCTCAAGTGGTTTAAAAATTCTAGAAAATAAATCGATGTGCAAAAAATCATGAAATTTGATAATATGTCATGATATCTTATGCCGAGAGGCTATGATAAAAATTGGGAGCGTTTCTTTCGGGGGAAAATCAAACTAACTATGCAAAATATTGGTGCGCCTAGTGACGTGCCAAGGTGGAAGGATGCATCTCTAAGGAAACGGGAGGAACCAACAGCACGAACCTCTGCAGAAACTCATCAATTGGTTTTCATGCTTTTTAGAATACTGTCGATGGCCCAGAAAGACTCAAAACTTATATTGGCCAAAGCTATATAACGTTCTGAACTCTCCTCTAGAATGCTTTCAATGGCCCGGCAAACTAAAAACAAATCTTTGCCAAAGCTATCTCTCTCCACACCTTCCATAGGGCATGTGATCAGTAATGTAGATGCCCCTTGTACCAGTGGTGATATTGCGAATTGGCTTGTAGTTCAATGGTAGGGCGGTCTAGTGGGATGCTACCCACCCGGGGTTCAAATCACGGTGCTGCAAATTCCCTGCGGGATTATTCTAGGATTTACGGCATTATGCATTCAGTGCTAGCGGCGTTCCGTCGGCGACGAGGCGTCAATGGTGACTTCGGGAATCTCGAGATACGCCGATTGCTCAGTCCTTTGGAGATGCTCATAGGGGTAGGGTTTCGGCGTGTATTCCATAGGGGTGAGTGTGCATGCGTGTTGTGAGTGTCTGCGTTGTCTTGTGGAATTCTCAAAAAAAAAAAATGATAAAAAGCTTCTAATGTTTACATGTTTATGTGGCTGAGTCAAGTCTGATTGTAATTTCCTATGAATAGGGAGCCAAATTGACAGACTAGCACCAGGTGGTCGTTCGGGCCAACACAAATGATTGAAGAAGCAAATAGAAGTGGGGTAATGTGCAACGTCTAAAAGAGGTGGCTTGCCTGAATTGATGCTCACAGGGGATCATGTATAGGGGAAAATTATAATATGATTTTACCAAATTGTATAGGGATTTTTTTACTGCGCATACCCTTTGCTCAAAAGCTGGGTCGCCACTGTGTACATGTGGTGGAAAGAAGAAAAATTTGTCCATGGCAGAGTCTATCCAGCTGAATTCCCATAGGGTTGCTACGTGGATAGCTGCCTTGACAAGAAAACTATATGAGGTCAATGTAAAAGTTGCGAAGATAAGAAGAAGAATTTTTTTACAATGGTTGGTTGGGCGTGCGGGCGTTTTCGTGTGTATGACATGTGGGCCCAATATGAGAAAGGCGTTGAGAGGCGTCAATTGAGAGGCGTGCGGAGGCGTTTTCTGTGTCTATGACATGTGGGCCATATGAGGCGTGCGCCTCCCAACGCCTCTAAAATTTATATGGTATTTGGATCCAAAATAAATGGGTGTTAATTGCTTTTTGTAGTTTTATTTTTTTAACGAGGGTAAAACTGTACATTTACAATTAGAACAAAAATTTATGATATAATCAAATGATTAAAGTAGTATAGTTAGATGAATATTTTTTAGGGTTCATTCGTGTTCATCTCATCTCTCTCGTCTCCGTGTCAAGCCGCCACCCGCCATCATCGCCGCCGCCGGTGGGAGGAGACCGTCTTGCGGGGTTTGCGCGTCGAGCCGCCCTTGCCTTGCTCGGATGGATTCTCCATGCGCCATGAGGAGGAGGAGGCACGGTTGCGGCCGCCGGTTCCGCCGGCACCCATGCCAGATCGAATGCGTCCACAGCATGGTCGACGCGACCAGGTCCGTCAGTGGATCTGTCGCCCGACCGCGTCTCGCCTCCTCTCCACCCCGGCTCCGCTCCCAAATCCTAACCCCAGGACCCTCCGCTTTCCCATGGCGCAGGACGTGGAGATGGGCTGTTGGAGCACGGGATCGTGCTCTCCGTCGAGGAGAGCGGGTGCCTCCAGGCTAAGGTCTTCAACTAGCACGATGTGAGCAGCGCGCTGCCCTGCCTGCACTGAAATCATACTCCTCTTATTGACTTTTTAGATGTTTTTTTGACTTTTCAGATGTTTAATTGGATGCTGAGATATATCTAGCGAACAGATCAAAACATTTGAATTAATTTGTTCAGACTTGTGATGTTAATGCAGGTCTGTGGGCTCTCAGATGCATGTCTGTATGCGGAAATCAGAACCAGAATTCAGATACAGTCTCTTGGGATTACCATTTTTCAGCATGATGGGAATACTCCAGTCACTTTTTACCATCGAGGTACTCTCTATGCACCCTGTTTATTTCTTAGTAGTACGTACCAGTTTTTATTTTAGTTCACCAGGAATATGTGATTTGCTGCCTGAAATTTCAGTCTGCTGTCCTGAAGGAAGCAATCGATGACTTGAATGGCAGGCATTCAGATTCGAATGCAACCTGATCCTCAACAGTTATTTTGAAAGGCGAAGGCCATGGTGGGAGGAACTAAGCAGACAAAGCCGAATCGCCCATATAAAGTTCTTTGTGAAGCCACAAGAAGATGATGCCATGCAATGTCCAAGTGCCATGCAATGTCCAAGTGCAACGAATGCTTAGTTATTTTGCAGCTAGCTAGAAGACCAGCCAGCTAGAGCTAGTCAAATTATTGGTTGAGAGGTCATGAGGCTGTACGTGTCTGTTGGTTCGAGGAGTCTTGTTTGTTGACACCATCTATTTGTCACACTTGTCTTTGGAACTAGACAGGTAGAATACACACACATGGACTGAGTTATGCCTGTACGCTGCAAAATAACAACTGAAATAACACCATGGTGCGTCCATGACGCGCCAGCCATCTTGGTGCGGCGATGACGCGCCAGCCGCCATGGTGCGGCGAACGCCCGAGCCGTGCTGCTCACCATGCCAACGCGCCACCTTCTCAGGCGCGTCGCGGCACTGAAGGTGCGGCATCAACGCGCCAGCATACATGGTGCGGCTCAGCGTCAATGTCTCTAAAAAGTGCGAGGTTGATCCGGGGCCGGGCCTTTTTCCTGCTGGCGTCGAGAGGCTCCTGAGCTGCACCTGACGGTGCATACATTGTATACGCATGATGAATGAATGATCGATCTAAAGCCTATCTTGACGATGATGAGGATGATGGGTGCATGCCTGGAAACACTTGCTGAACATGCTTTCACCCATTTTTTTTCTTGGCCGCCCTTTTCTCTCGCCGCGTGATAGCCGCGCCGGATCAGTGGTGCGTGTTCGACGCGCTGGAACTGTGGGTGCGACTCTGTGGGCGCGACTGTGGCGTGTCTGAACCGCAACAAGCTCCACCAAACTTGTCGCAACAGGCTAGGGCGGACGGGGGTCTTGAGCCGCGCGCTCGGGCTGGATCGTGGGAGCAGCAGGGTGCGCGAGTCCAGGCTGTCAGGTGACGGGCCGGCTCCCGATCCACCTAATGATTAAAATGTACATAGTTGGCCATATAATCAACACACTTGATTAGCAAAGTGGTTAGGCCCTTGGGTTTGATCCTCAACTCTTAGGTTCGAAAATTATAGAGCCTCCCTTTTTGTTCCTTTTTACTACATTTTTGGTTTTGTTCATATTTTGCTTTTTCTGTATATTAATTTTTTATTTTTATTTTCTATTTTACCTTTTTTAATTTAAATATACAGACACAACCATGTCATTATAAATTTATAGGATTTGAACCATGTGCAACTATACATCCATCATAATATGAACATCACTCACTTACTCCCATGATTATATGTGAGGCGTGTTAATGGTTGTGAAGGATGTGTGTCACGAGATTTCTCAAAATCATTCAAATTTTTTATGTCATGATCATACACCAAAATTAGTTGTCCATGCAAGTTTTTAAATTTTTCTACCTATCCTAGGGTATTTTTATATTTTGCTTCAATTTACCATCAAATAATCACAATAATAAGTAAACTTGTTACGGAAATTGTACAAATACAGGCAACATCATAGTTTGGTCCATTACTATGGCATTAATTTTTTAAATGATTTGGACAAAGTGACACTACGGATCCATCACAACCATGAACCTCTCACCCAATCACATGGATCTCATTGTGAGACATGTTAATGGTTGTGAAGAATGTGTACCACCACTTTGTCGAATCAATTGAAACTTGTTTTCATGACTATACACCAAAATGGTGTGTCTATGTACAGGATTTTAGGTTTTTCTAGTTATATTAGGGAATTTTAACATTTATTCTTGAGTAAATCGACAAATAATTAAAATAATAGGTAAACGTGCTTTGAAAATTGCACAGATGCACACAACATCTCATTTGACTCCATGAACTCCCTATTAAAAGTTTCATATGATTCGGAGATAGTAGTGATATACATATCTCGGATGTGGCGACATCTCACACATAGTTCCATTGGTCGTAGTGAGACATGTATGCCTTTTTGAGGGACGTGCACCACTACTTGTCGAGAATCATTTGAAACTTTTTGACATGACTATACACCAAAATGGTGTGTCTATGCAAGATTTTTAGATTTTTCTAGGTAGATTAGGGTATCTACCTTTCTCTATAAATCCTATACTAACCTATCGATCACACGTTGAGCCCGCGTCACCTTTAAATCGCGTCGTTCGATCCAAGATCTCGTCCATCGCTCGGACTTCGAATTCTCCCACGCTCCTCGCGCCACCGGCCCTCGGTGCTGCGGAGCCCGTGCCCGCCGGCCACGAGTCACGGCGCCCGTATTTGTTCTTTTGCTCCGCCGCCGCCCGTCGAGCGCCCCAAGCCATCCCGGCGCCGCCGTGCCGCTGCCTCTATGCCCCCGGCACCCTACGCTGCTTCGCCGTGCCCGTGCCCTCGGCGTTGCCGCCAGCGCACCGCCGCCTCTCCACGGGCCCCATGCAGGGGTCACCTCCAGCGTGGCGGGCGTTGCCCGTAGTGGCGCCCGCGACACGTTTGCCCGGTGCCCCGGTGCGGAGGCCATCCTCGCCCGCGCCCTCCGCCCTGAGGCAGCCCTTGCGGCGGTGCCCTGTTCTTCTTCGTGTGCACGGTAGGTCCTTCTGCGCCTTGGAGGTGCTCGATGGAATGCCAACACACCACATTTAACTTTGTTAGATTAAGTTTCTTGCTCGGTCCTTCCATGATTTACAATGTTCATCAAAAGTTCCTTTTCCCTGCTATTATGTTACTCTTAATCAACGATAGTTTATATGAATATGAGCCATGTTCTATGATATCCATGGTTATATGACTTTTGTTTACTGAATTCAGTTTCACAACGAGAAAGACATCCGAGGTTTTGGGACTGTTACCTGCCACTACCCTCCATTTAGATATTCACTACGAGGAAAAGCGTCTTTGCCGAGTCGCGAGGTTCGCAGTGGCAAAGCGAGAACTTCGACAGCGAACACCTTTACCGAGTGCCAATCTCGGCCTTTCGGCAAAACCCGGCACTGTAGGAGTGCCTGGCCGTCGGCCCAACCACGGCCTTTCGAAGAAAACAATACTTTCGCCGAGTGGCGGCCGTCGGCAAAATAATACACTTTCGGCAGGATGCGGAAGGACCAAGCGGCGGCTCTCCGTCACATTTGCGAGTGTCTCCGTTGGGCACTCGGCAAGCGCGACACGCTTTTTGCCCGAGTGCCAGCCTTCCAGGCACTTTCGGCAAATACTCTCTCTTTCTTAGAGTGCCACGCAAGGCACTTTCGACAAACCGTTTTTTTTTTATTTTTCGTCCCATATTTTTTGTGTGCCATTAGTACCCTAATTACATGTCATCTTCACAATTTGGGAGAATTTCACGCTGTTTTGCTATATTTCATGATTTATTTTTATTTTCTTGCATTTTTCTTGACAACTCCAAATTTAGGCTGCGGTACATGAAATAATGGGCGTGGTCATTCAAAAAATGTTATTCACGATGTTTGGCGTATGTTTAGGCTAAATCCGGGGACTACTTTTGAAATTTCGAACATTTATGTCTTGGGAACATGGCAGTGGCGTGCGGGAAAGGTGTTTTTAAAATCTATAAATTCCAAGCAGTTTAAAATTCACGAAACTTGGCGTGGTGTCTTGTCATCGTGGGGAGGCGTGAAAAAATTTTGAAAAAGTTTGAGCAAGTTGTGACGTCGGATGGCTAAAACCCCGGACATCTCCACACTTCATCATGTGATCAAGTGTGAGATGCGGGTTTCGGCTATCCGGCGTCACAACTGCTGGCCTAAATTTTTCACCGAGCTCCCATGAAATGAACATTTCTAATAATATTTTAAACGTTTGGGTCTAATTTTAAAAACACCTTTCCACATAACACTAAAATCATATTCCGGCTTACATATTGAAACTACATTCGAAAACTGCTCATAAGCTTTTATGGCTCTTTATTTTGAAGACCGATACATTTCATAACCCAGTTCAAATTTGGGTTGCAAATGCAGAAAAAACAGAAAACTTGCAATTCATGCTAACATTGTCCCAGGGTTGTGAAGATAATAACAACTTTACTGTACTAATGCACAAAAAATATGGGAAAAAAAAATAAAAAAAAAAAAATTTATGGTTTTCTTGTGTGCCTTGTGTTACTCGGAAACAAAGTGCTTTCTTAGAGTGCACATGGCGTGGCACTTTCGGCAAAAGTATTTTTCAAAAAAATTAAAAGGGAATTTGCCGGGTGCCTTTTTTCTGCGGCACTCGGCAAAGCCAAATATCTGGTCCGAGGGACCGACTTGACTCATTTCTTCCTTCTCTCTCACCGCGCCCCGCCCGTGCCACGCCCGCCGCCGCCGCTTCCGGCTCGCGGACCCGCCCGCCGCCCTGCGCGGATCATCCCCTCCCGCCGGCCGGGCGCCTCCCCGCCGCGGATCCGTCCCCTCCGCGCCGGAGCCGCCGCGCCGCGGGAGCCCGCCCCGCGCCCGGCCTGCATCCGGCAGCGCGGGGCGATCGTCGCGCCCGCGCCCCGCCGTCTCTCAGCCAGTGGGAGCCGCCGCGCCGCCAGCCAGGGCAGCCAGGCGCTCGGCCGGCCCGGCCCGCCCCCCTCTCGGCCCCACGTCCATTGGGAGGAGGTGAGGGAAGAGAGAGGGAGGGAGGAAGGAAGGGAAGGGGAAGAAGAAGGAGGGAGGAGGGGAGGAGGGGGAAAGGGAAAGAAAAGAGGAGGGGAGGAAGGAAAGGGAAGAAGAGAGGAAGAGAGGGGGAGGAGGAGGGGGAGAAGAAGGAAGGAGGGAAGAAGAGGGAAGGAGAGGAGGAGGAAGGGAGAGGAGGAAGAAGAGGAAGGGGAGGAGGAGGACCGGTCGTCGTTCTTCGTCTTTCTTTGCGGTGATCCACGCCGTCGTCGCTCAGCGTTGCTCTTCCGGGGTTAGGTAAGCCCTACCCTTCTAGTAGTGGTTAGTAGTATTGGTTAGTAGTTGTTAGTACTAGTAGTTAGTAGTGTTAGTTGTAGAGTTAGTAGTAGTAGTTAGTAAGTAGTTAAGTACCTATTTGTATTACTAGTGTTAGTAGTTAAGTAGTTGTTAGTAGTAGTAGTTGTAGGGTTAGTAGTAATTGTATATGTATGTGGTTGGTGGCCTTCGTGCCTATATATTGGTGGTTTGGTGGCCTTCGTGCCCATGTTAGGAATATATATGTGGTTGTTGGCCTTAGGTGCCATGTTTTGCGGGTTTTGGGAACCTCCCGTGCGAGGGGAGAGTCTTTGCCGAAATTTACAGTCGATAATAACTATTTTTCCTTTTTTTTTAGGAGGGACTGTGGGGAGGGACTTCGGCGACCGGAATCGTCCATTTTGTTATTATTGTTACCTTTCAATTATATTTTCGTTCATTTTGCAATACTAATTGGTTTACTATTTGTTTTTGCGGGGACTCGACAAAATGCCGGCGGAAGGCGGCAGCGCGTCGAGGGGGTCGATCCCTTCACGGCGAGACCCCCTCACCTCTCCCGGCCGGCGGCGAGGAGGCCGACGGGGAGGCCCGGCGAGCAGCCCCCGGCGGTGGAGGCGTCGGGCGGCCGGCGTCGTCCGTCCACGGGAGGCTTGACTTTGTGTCGTCGTCGGACCCGGCCGGGGCGTGTGTCGGGCGGCCGGGGCCGTCGTCGGGCCAGCCTCGTCGGGCCACGCTTCGGACTCGGACTCCGGTGCGAAGAACTGTCCACCGTCCTCCTCGAGTGCCGCCAAGGTCTACCGGTAGCGGGGCCTCGAGCCTCCACGAGGGCCGATCCCTTTTTTCGCCCGTGATTCGACCCAACGGTGAAAAGTAAGTAGCCATTGATATTTTCACTACTTCTTCATATGACATGTTGAAAATCGAACTTCAAACTAACAATTTGTCTTAATGCCTCGTGCGATGCTTGGAAGATTATGTAAGCGGAGGCGGTGCGCGCCATATCAATGGCATCGAGCTGGCGATTAGAAGAACTACGGCACGGTGGACCTCGGGAACAAGCGTGAGGGAGGTTCCACGGGCGTGGGACATACCGTCTTGGCGTGAACGGGGCAGACTTGCGGGGAAGATCAAGACGGACTTTGGGTGAGTGTGTATGCGGGATTACTTCACGTCGTTTGAATACTATGTTTCTTAGATAATTGAATGATACATGTTTTACGTATGCGAGAACTACTTCACGTGTGCGCGGGGAAGGAGGAGGAGGCCGCTAGAGTGCGGGGCGAAGTGCGTCGAGAACGACTCAGGACTGTACCACGGGCGTGTTCTTGCATCACCTCCTACAACGCCGACGTGCTTGGCAAGGTGGTGAAGAAGAAGAGCGAAGCAAGGGAGATGATGCTCGAGAGGGAGCCGACCTCACCGGGGAGCGGTACATCCGAGGTTCGTAGACGCATTTATTCAGATTTCTTCAATAAAAAAAAAAGCGAGACTTCCATTAATCCTGCTATGTCATGCGGATGTGTGGGAGTGGTGCGGCAAGTACAAGGGCTGTTGGGAGGCCATTGTGGACAAGTGGCTCTTGGGCCGAGGCGTCTGGCGTACAAGAGACTCCGTCGGAGAGGTGTCGCACGGAGATGCAAGCGCTCCACCCACCACCAAGGCGGCGTGCCCCTCCGGTGTATATGGATAGATGGAGTACGATTGTGTTGATATTTTTATTCAAGCGCTCAAATCTCTTCACTTCTAACCATCTACGTGTTCTCCTCGCGGTCGGCCGCATGAAAACCGGGAGGTCGGCGAGTGCGCGGGGTGGGCCTTGACTCACGGCGGCGCGTGACCCGACCAGCGTCTATGACGGCGAAGGGGCCGAGGCGTGCGACAGCGGCGTCTACCCCAAGCTTACCCGATGCGCCCGGCGGCCAAGCGGCGCTATGGGGAGGACCCGATCCGAGCCACCGCGCCGGACCTGGAGACGGTGGTGATGAGGTTGGGAGGAGAGCGGCCACGGGCGGTTACGGATGGCCAACGGCGCGATCGACCGTCCTCTGTTGGCGGTGAGGGTGATTCGCTCACGAACCGCGACCTCCGCGACATCCCCATAGCACCTCGGCGGTCGAGGCTCCATGCGGGGGCGATGCGGGTAACCGGTTTCATCGATTCGTTGCTTTGGTTTTACACATTTTGCGCTACCTATACATTGTTTCAATGTTACGGTTGTAATATTGCGGAGTCGGATAAGCGGTTTGGAGGCGAGCGGCCCGGCGCAAGTTTTGCGGCGAGCGGCGGACGGCGAGGCCCATCGGCGGGAAGTTGGAGGCAATCCGCGCACTTTCGGTCGCCCGGTGCGGGGCGTGGCGAGCTACTTCGAGGGCCTCGGATCCGGGTGTGACCACCCTCCGTTGCCTCCCTGTTGTTCGCTCCACCCGTTTCCGTTGCTCTCGTGAGCGGACTCCGGTGAGTATATGTTGTTGTTCATTTATTTGGCATGTATGCGGCTCACCTGCGGTACTAATGAGATCGCCTCACACTTGTGCGGCCACGGTCGGCGGGTTCGAACCCGACTCCTCCGGTGGCCCTTCTCCACCCCATCCGGCCCTATCCGGTCGGCCCGGCGCACACGGTACACGTGGCGGTGGCGTTCCTCCTCGGGCGCGGCGGCAGCCCACACTACGGGCTTCCCACACGTCCCTCCACCACGGGTGGTCGTACCCGGTCGGCGCCCTTGTACGGGTGGTATCGAGGGGCAAGGTGAGGGCTCTTCGCACCGGGGAGGCCCGCGGTCGAGGGCCGTCAAGTTAGGTGGTGGTGATGGATTTATTTTTAGATGTTGGATATGTTGCCTTTGTGGACGGATCTCGTTTCGATGTTGGACATGTTAGATTCCGTTTGGTTGTTGGACATGTTAGATTTTGTGGTATTTGTGGATTATATATGTGAATTTGTGGTATTTGTGGATTATATATGTGAATTTTGAGATATGTGGATTATATATGTGAATCGGTGATCTATGTGGTTTATGATGTATATATGAATGTTTATGGTATATGTATATGTTGATTTGCGGCAACAAGCAATAGAAACTGACAAAAAAAATGAAATTCCAGCTTTGGAGTGCCGACTGCGGCAAGGCATGCCGGGCCGAGGAAAAATGGCGAGGTTTTGCGAGTGCAAAAGGTGGCACTCGGCAAAATGATATAACTGTAGAGTGCCTCACGTGCGGCCTTTCGGCAAAGTCCATTATTTTTAAGTAAAATAAATACTTTGCGAGTGCCAACATCCGGCACTTCGGCAAAGATTAAAAAATATTCAAATCTTTGCCGAGTGCGGGCGTTTGGCATTTCGGCAAAAGCCTTCCATATTTAGCGGTCGACGTCGGGTTCGCCGAGTGCGACCGCGGCACTTTCGAACTCTTCGCCAGGTTGCTTTACTGGCTTTCGGCGAAGATGGCCGCCCGGTAAATCTTCGCCCAGTCGCGGTTAGCGAGTCGCGGCACTCGGCGAAAACGCCCCGCCCGATGCTTCTAAGCATTGCGAGTCGTGCGGCGCGCACTCGGCAAAGGACCGGCGTCTGTAGTGATTGGAAATTACAGTTTAGCGGATCTCAGAAAGTGACCAACTATTCCTAGCACCAGTACCATGACCACGTTTTACCAAGGTTAGTCAAAATGTGAATCCCCATGTTGCTGAATATACTGAATAGTTTCGCATTATTTTCCTTTACTACATTTGCTCAAAAATGTTTAATTTCAAGGATTATTTCACTATAAAAAATTGCTTTTGCTATTTATCTATTGCTATCACACATGTTCAACATTCAAATTTTGAACACCTGCTCTGGCTTCAGATTTTTGAATAGGACATGTCATTTACTAATCCTTCGCCTAAGTCACTTTCCTGTTATGTGTATATACTATTCCGTCCATGCATTTGTATCAATTGCGTCCAGGTCTTTTCAGAGATTACATGAATCTTCTTTGTTTTCGACAAAACATTGCACTTTTAGAATTCTACAAAAGTAAAAATATAGTCATATATATGTATTCCTTCCACTACCATATGCTCTCAATACACTAACAATATTATTTATTGCTTAATGCAACTATTTCATTCAGTCTAATCCTAATCTCTTTTCATTCACCGTCAGGCTTGAAACCTCCTTTTCCATTACCTCAGGTGCAAACAGAGTACATTCATCATCCCCAAGCAACAACTGGTGTCCATTGTACCATCGAGAATTCTTACTTTGTAGCCTCCACTACAATTTAGTTATACATGTTTCTCTACTTATGTGTGTGCTGTCAGTTTCGTGCCCAACTACCAGCGCTTTCTTGGCTTACCCCCACTAGTTTTAACATTTATTCTTGAGTAAATCGACAAATAATGATAATAATAGGTAAAGGTGCTTTAAAAATTGCACAGATGTACAAAATGGATAGTTAGTTAGAAAGTAATTTGAAACAAAAAGTTTTGCAAAAAAGGACTTGAACTGTAAAATAGATTGTTAGTACAAAATAAATTTGTGGTGGAAAAAAATGGGCGCTTCAGGCCGGCTCAACTAAACAGGGGCCCAACAAAGTCAAGCCGGCCCAATAGCATCTGAATCAAACGTTTGACCGAGTAGGCGGTGTAGTTGTGTAATTCAACCCTGCAACGGCCTACGCTTTTTTTAAGCAGTGTGTTTGCCCGGTACGCAAACGAGGTGGCACTAATCCAGACTTCCTTTTTTTTCCCCATTCTCACACTGCCCCTCTATTTTCGCTATGGGCCAAAGCCCCTACACGGCCCAGCAAGCACCGCAACAAAAAAAAAAACGGACATTTGAGACACTGAAGGGCTGGGCTGGCGCCTACCAAAACAACTAAGCCGCGCCCGGGTTGCTGGCGCTTTTGCTCCGCGCCAGGAGCTGGCAGGCGGAGGCTAAACTTGTCGCCTTTGTTTTTTTGCCTTATGATGCTCTGCTGCTACTGTATTTAGCACCAGTCAAACTGCAAACAAACGAGAGAATACAAGAGGAGGTGCATCGAAAGAACAAACGGCAAACACACCAGGTTACATACCTGATGATGGACATCTATTCTAAGTGACAAAAGTACAAGATGCAGTTTATTCACACAACTTGATTGGATCAGAAGCACTTGGCTTGTAACATTCACATAAACAAGGAAATGTACACTATCTGTCTGTCAACACCCACCGTAATCTCAACTTGCGTGCATATGCAGTGCTAGTTTAGTACAAGAGTGCAGGACAACAAATGATAATCTGAGATGGAACTCCCCTCTCCGACTCCAACAAGATTATCTGTGTTCATCTGGAGAGGAACCACTCTTTCTTGTCCAAATAAGAGAAAAAAGATAAAAGATTACACTAAGCTTTGAATCCATGAAACAAAGTCCAGCAGTTTGACGGCTAATGATCCCTAAAGATCAGGCTTTCATAGTTTACTGATCTAATCAATGGTTACATGTAATAATTGTAAAAAGCAAAATTGGGCATGACATTGAAATAATAATAATGCTTCTCTGAGATACCTCACTGCGTTCAGTCATGCAGCTACCTAATGGGCACACTTGGCGAGTCTTAAGCCCCCTGTGCTTAAGCCACCTGTTGATGCAATGAAAGTGAGAATCATGATACCTGCAGTCCACAAAAAGACACTTCCTTAGCATTCTCAGCTAGCATTCAGCACTTATTTGAGTTGGCTTAATATCAAACTCTAGGTTCAAAATAAGAGCTAGAAATTAATAGAATCTGTTATTCAGAATACATATGTTTAGGGAGCTATTTGCAGCTATTGCTTGGATGATGTCGACAACATATAGGCTTAGCTGTAATCTTGTCAAATACAATACAACAAAAAAAAAAAACAATAAAACAGAGGAGTCACTCAACTTGGCTGTAATCTTGTCAAATACAATAAAACAAAAAATAATTTCCAGTGCTACTCATAAGGCTCAATCCATTGGTTTGAGACAAGCTATCTAACTAGTTTACTATCTATTGAAGTATTATACAATGGAAGCATCACTTTAAACGAGTTATGCTCCAGCGTACCTATTATGCAAGAACATGCAGATCCATGGCAGCTCATAAATCTAGCACATCTTTGGGAGCTTTGTTTCCTACAAAGAAGAGCACTACATATCAAAAAGTCAAAAATAAATATAACCTGTTCCAAATTATAGCTATACTAGGTCAAATTAAACTATCGGATAGTCATACAATCCCAAAATACTCTACTGACCAATACTTGTGAGCATATACACGTTTAGACAACAATGAAATTTCACTATAAGATTTAGCTAGAATGGATTTAGTATTAATATCATTATAGCAGAGAAGAAGCCTCAGTGCTCTCAGTGATGCTCAAAGTGAAAACCACCAATTCTAGCTATGGTGACACTACAGATGGACCGTGGAGGATAATATCATTGTTTGGATGGATTCAGCAAGGGAGTCGGCTTGCTGTTAATACCCTGAAAGCAATGTAGTCATCAGTGTCATTGGTCAGCTGGATTGAGCGTGAAGTCTGCTTGTTAATCTCAACAGGGGAAATGCACAAGTTTGATTGGTTGGGAAATCACAGGGAGAACATTAAAAATGGCCGCCGATCTATCCTAGTGCCCAAATAAAAAATCATACATCACAGGCATAGAAACAACAAATTCCTGGAATCAGATTCAATCCGTCCAAACAAAGAGACGAACACAGTAAACAAAATGGTAGGGAACCACACGTACGGTTGGCTGTGCGGACGAAACGGAGAGCTGACGTACGTGGCGAATTAAGAGGGCGAGGCTGGCTGTGCTTGGGGCCAGCCGGGGGGCGCCCGTTTCAACGAGGCTAGGGCGCCGGTGGCGTGACGGCGATCGGCGATGAGGGAGTGGAGGTAGCGCGCGACGGGCGTGTTCGCCCCACCCGGGCGGCGGGCGCGAGGGAGGCAATCGGCGTTAGCGACAGGGTGATGGCAGGCCGGCGACGCTAGGGCTGGCGTGTGGGTGGGCGGAGTTATTACTGTGAGGGTTAATCTGATCTAGTTTTGCAAAAGTACCGTAATACCCTTAATCAAATTTAATTAACGAAAAATTATAATTTAGAGAAGGCATCGAGGCGCGTTGGGAAAGTTGGGAGGCATTGGAAGCATTTCCAACCATTGTAAAAAAGGCTCAAGAAAGAAACCACCTGATGGAAAACTACGTTTAATATTCATGCAAAAGGTTTGATGCCGACTGCGAAGCTCCGGTGATCAGTACTTGGGCAGAGGATTCATAGCAGCATTAAATAATTTTTCCCCCGCTTACCAGCGACCGGGTATTTTCCTAGTATAGCTTAATAGAAAAGCAAACTCTTTTTTCTTGTTCCCTCTTTGTGCTTGGAAATTTTTTGGTCCATGGCAGAGTCTATCCAAAAATTCTCATGGGGTTTACTATGGATAGCTGCCTTGACAAGAAAACTATATGAGGCTCCAATGCAAAAAGTTGTGAAGATAAGGAAGAAACCACCTGATGGAAAAACTAGGTTAATATTAGGTACAACGTTTGATGCCGACCGCGAAGCTCAGGTGATTAGGTACTGGGGCAGAGGATTCATAGCAGCGCAAAATAATTTTGCTGGGTTCTGCATACGAGTATTTTCTAGTACTTAGAAGGGATACAATTGTCCAATGTCATGATGACGCAGGAAAACCAAGTGATATACATTTTTTCTTTGGAGATGTACATTCATTGTAACAAGAGATGGTTTGTGCTTGGTTTGGCAATGCGTCGGTGCAACGAAGTCTATTCAAATGCTCGACTTGAGAAGAGGCAGATCAGTCGTCATTCTTCATGGTTGCATCATGGTGTCTATGGAAGGAGAGAAATGGTTTGTTTTCGACAATATGGGTGCCTTCAGGTTCAAGCTAGGAAGCGACGCTTTTGCAATTGAAGTTAAGCTTCACCTCTACCTATCCGTGAAGAATTTCGTGTGTAAATTGTGAATTAACTAATTTTTTGTAATTTTCCTTTTTATTCCACCCTATCCCCCACCTTTGGGGTTTAGTTTTTTGCTCTGTATGGGTAAGTTCTCTTTTTGTGTTAGCTTTTGGCTACCCCTCTCTACTTTTGTCTGACCGTCCATATGTTTTAGTGCCTTATTTTGGTTTTACAGCGAACTTTTAGTTCCTGGGTAAAAATCCCTTTTGGGTCCTAAACAACCAAAGCAGGGGAGGCTTTGGACTAAAATGCACAAATGGACTAAAATTGTAAAAAAAAGACCCTCGGGAGAGTCTTTTTGGGACTTTTCCCCACTCGGCTCATCCCCCGCACCGCCGTCTCCCCGAACTCCAGCGGCGCTGGCGGCGCCAGCGGCGCTAGCCCCGCCACCGCCCCCGCCGCAGCTCCACCGCTTGCCGCCCAGTCCCGCCTCTGCTCTGCTCCCTCTCCTCCCTCCCGCCGGCGTATTCATCCAGCCCCCGGCCGCCGCGTGATGCATTTTCAGCTAGTGGTGGACGGGCACGACCGGCGCGCGGTGAAGAAGGTCAGGATATAAACAGGCCGCCGCCCCACACCGCCGCCAGCCCCGCGGCCGCTCCACCGCGCCGCCACAACTCCACCGCGCCTCCCTGTTGTGTTTTGCGCCATGATTCCCTCGCGCCCTAACCCTAAGCGGCCTCGCGCGAGTTCGCCTCTGCCCAGAACTCCGATGCTATATGTTGCCTCGCGAGCTCGCCTCCCCGCCAGAACTCTGATGCTATGTGTTGCCTCGCGAGCTCGCCTCCGCCGCGAGGTCCTTCGACAGGGGATCCACCGCAGAGCGACCTCTACCGCGGCCGAGACTCCGCTCCCGTCCGCATCGCTTCAGCTGCTTACCCCGCCGCCGTCGACAACCGCTTTCCAGCATCGGCCGAAATGGGACGTCGTGGACTCCTCTCCGACCTCTTCTCTCAGGCCCCTCGCATCAGCTCCCTCGCATCACTTGGCATCCCAAGTTCCCTCCCCATGGCGGATTTGTTGGCGACGACTTCTTCAATCCGGGGATGGGAACAGGATTGCTCGATCTCAGGTAGTTCTTATTGCACTCCCTTTGGTTTATTATTCATTTATGCTCATCTCTGTGAAATAGGCAGTAGAGGAATGTCACACATACGTAGTACCAGGAATTAGAGGAATGCCATAGTATGACTAGTATATGAACTAGCTACCACTAACTGTATGTGTATGAACTCAATTGGCCACTAAAAGTGTGTGCATTGCTTGCTGTGGTAGCTGGATCGACAATATAGTGAATTGTTTCATGCTTTGAACAGCTTTGCAGTGAGATTTGGATACAGGAAGTGCTTGCTCTGGGCAGATACTAGGCTATCACTTTTTTACTATTCTTTTTTCATGTACTACGAGTGTTATTTGTGATAAAAATTTCCAGCTGAAGTTGTCCGCATAAAAAACAAATTTCAATCAATGTTGTTCTAGGTTAGTACTTAGGTACCACTTTTGGGGAGATAACTTTTTTGTGAAGTGATCATGTGCGGTCGTGCAGACCAATTTTTTGTCAGTAAATATACTGGAAAGTCTGCGTCTCTAGTAGAAGAGTAGCCTGATGCACAGGCACAACGACCTAAGCTGCAAATCCTTAGCCTGTTGACCTGCCATATCAGAGCCGATGATATATCATCAGAAGCACGGGGTAGAATGAGATGTATCATGTCATGAAATAAATTGTTCTGTTTAGTTTTTACTATCAAGTAAAAAAAATAGTACAAGTGAAAAATAGAATAGTTGCCACTTGATACAGAGAAAAATCCTGTGAATTTCATTTTCTCTCTTCCTTTTTTCGCGGCAAATGGCGTGCAAGTATCAGTAACTTGCTTGCACTTAGTGGCTACGCGTGATATGCTTATTAATTTCTTCATTGCATGCTTAGCAATACAGTTTTACATTCCTAGTGTCTCTGAATGGCATAGCATAGCTGTTCTTCAACATTTCTGCAGCTAGCTGTATTGGAAGGCTTAGTTGGTGGCCAGGCAGCACCATCCAACCCCAGGCCACCAAAATGGACGCCTGGGATCATTGCTGCCTTTCCAGTGTCATTTATTATTTACTCATCCTTAAAACCGATTTGTGGTGGGAGCATGAAATCCCAACTATGAAATATAGAACTATCGGATTATTTATTAATAACTATCTGAACTAGATTTATACCACTGAGCAATCTTCCTTCTCCTCACTTCACTTCAGTGTTTATCTAACAGAAACTCTATTCTTTGAGTAAAGCAGAGCCTGTCAGATTTGTCACAGTGCAATGGGATATGTTTTTTTTTGGTTGATTCCAGTTTTCCTGAATGGCAACCAGCAAGAATCTGTAGTTTTTCTTTGCCTTTCTTTGGTTGGTCATTAAGCAGTCCATATGCTTGTTCTGAATGTTCACTGTCCATATGCTTGTTCTGAATGTTTATTTTGTTGTTCTGATCACTCATACTAATGTTAGAAGGGAAGAATGGGAGTTAACCTGTAGTGCAGTTGATCACTCCATGCGTATTATTAGCCAGGTTAAGTTTGGTTCCCTTTGCTAACTTTTTTTTGCCTAGACTACTTTCGGTAAAGACAAAGCTGCCCTGTTTGGTTTTGGGACTTCTTCTTGGTTCTTAGCTCTAATATTTGATAGTTCTGAGGAACTCTACTTCTCTTATTTCTTTTCTGAACATAGCACTGATTTGTTAGCTAGCAAAGGATGAGTTCATTTGAACTGCCAGAAATAATTGGCTGCATAGGAACTTTTCTTGCATATCGAGTAAGATGATTCTGTAGTTCTCACTTGCGGCCCATAGGACCTGCCTGCTAAGAGCCTAAGAGATTCCTTCCTTGTTTTAAGGAATAAATTATTTGAAAGTTACATTCTATCAATGGCAAAGTAAAGAAAAAAGGGGTGGGAGAGGCAGCATTTTCGTAAGTGAATATCAGTTTTGCATAGATATGGTCATATGGAGTGAATATTCCTTCCTAAACTGAATGTTGTATTTATTTCATTATTTTGATTACATTATTCCTAAATTGAATCTTGTATTAATGTCCATTATTTTGATTGTTTTTATCTTGAATTGCAGGTCCTTTTTGGGCTTCTCTATCCTTGAATTGCATGTCCTTTTGGGCCGATTTGTTCAGACGACCAATGGGGGCGCCCTCTGCCGTTTTTATTTTTTTAGCTGGATATGTGATCTTGATATGTGATTAATCGGCCATTCAGTCAATGTGTTTTGTTCAGTGTCAATAGATGTGTCAGATGTTGCAGCTTTACACTGAAAAATATACCTGTTGCTTGGACCTGTTGTGTCTGTTTATACTGAAATATTCCTGTTCATTTTGCTACTGGGGACCTATTGATTGCCGTTGAATCAAAACTTTTTAAAAAAATTGTTCCTGATTTCTGATGTATTGCGTTTGAACTATTAGAATGGAAGAGCTTGCTTGCGTGCGTGTTACAACAGCCGGCAAGCGCAGTGCAGAATGCAGCAGGGCATGCAGCCGATGCCTCGTAAAATCCATTTTTAGCTAGTAAGTGCAGTTGGGCATAAAAATCCTTTTTTAAAGCAACTAGATAGCTCTCATGATGAATTTTAGTCCCTAAAGCCAACAGGTAGGGATTCAAAATTTTAAATCCCAACTTAAAAAAAGTCCAAATTCCTAACGGCCAAGCAGGGGCTTTAATACTCTCGCCTTTATATATATATATTCTTGTCACCAAAAAAGATATAGTGCATTGAGAACTACAAGTTTGGTAGACACTATATCGACATTGATGATGTTTGTTTTTTCAAAAATGATTTTAAAAAAATATAAACAATTAAATCAATATTTGAGCATTAATGATCTCAAATTTAAAAAATATTAAATACAAAGTTGTAAATCGCAATGAGGACTGCAACTTTGGTAGGCTATGACTACATCTAGAGCCGTTTGGAAAAAAATAAAAACTAATGCCTAATAAATTAAAACAAAAAGTTTGCACCTCAATATATATCTATCTCAAATAAAAATTTTCTTCTATAGAGTGGGACGGTTCTTTGTAACTGAGACAAACGAGGATGGAAGGCAATTCCTAGCTAGCAGCTGTTTGTAATCTTAGCCCTCTCAATGCAACTTTTTACTCCTACTATGAAATGGCATCATAATCTTAAATATCATAAATGTCGCTCCACTCTCTCAAGGAAAGTCAGATTCTTCACCCTAGCACATTTCATATACGGCTCCTTATCCATATCACGCTTGCTAAAACAACCATCTATGTGCAGAGTTTCCAGTACTGGACTGTCAGGATGGCTTTTAGCCTCATTCTTCGGCATCAATGGAATTTCTCCATCAAGTTTCTCCTTCAGTCATCCTCTTCGCTTTTCAAGGTCAATGGCGAAGCAAAATTGAGAACAAGTTTCTTGAGATGAGGGCAAGCTTGGCAAATGGATTGGAGCATGTTCTTGTCCCTATCTTTGATAACATAATAGAAATAAACATGTAACTCCTCAGGAGGGAGTTTCATCAGTGCTTCAACTAAACCTTCACCTGATTCATAATCAGTATAATGATTATTGTCAATGTGGAGGCATTTCATACAGGGTGCTCTGCAAGAAACAGAAATTAAAAATAGTAAACAAAATAAGAAAATAATAATTTAATTTCCATTTTGAGTGGTGGTGAGATAAAAATGAGATACTAGAGACAAAAAGAACTTTCAGCCAAAAGACTGAAAAGGTTATTAACCATCCCGTGCAGTGTTTCTGTCATATGCAAAAACAAAGGTTGAAAAAAGAGACCATGTAAGTTGTAACATTATTACAATATATGTTTCCATTTTAATTTCTAATACACAAAAAAACAAATAAATATGACGAAAGTCGATAGCATTTTGAAATCGTGAAACATATAATGAAAAAAAAACCTACAAACGACATTTTTTTTCCAAAAAAGAAGTGTGGAAAGTAAATGCCATATTTTCAGTGAAAACATCTTCACAGTTGCCACTTTTTATGAAAATAATTGATGGAAGTAAAAGGCCATATTTGTGAGATCCATCTTATGTTTGAATCCGGACACAAAAGGTTTGTAAGATAGGCAAAATTCATTGTGGCAACACTATCAAACTAGAAAATGAATATAATCAGCATAATATATACTATATCTGGCTTGGAAGGAACAATTAGAAAAGAAACCCAGGGGTTCTTTTTATTTCAAAAAATCATGTTGGTGGTAGAACAAATTAGACTCTAGCTATAATATACACTTGAAAAGAGCAAAGCAGAAATTAATATTGTTGTACAAATTCCAAACGACTCGTGCAGCACTTATTATCAGAAGAAGCTCTACAAATTGAACGACTTCACAATGTAATAATGCACATTTGTTTTAAGTCAACAGGTGAGAATAGTGTCCACCTAAATAACTTTTGCACTAAAGCCGGCGAGGTCAGGGATGCAAGGCCAGGCGCCTTTTACATGGTTAGGTCATGAATGCTGAGATATATACAAAGCAAGAAGGCGAAAAGAACACAAAAGCAACACCATCCATACAAGGAGAATACACATCAACTCATCTATATATAATGATGACAAGTAGAATCTCTCTACATAAATATGAAGCGGTTGTATTTAGGCTAGACATCCCGTTTTTGTAAAGGTTCTGCACACTAGAGTTCGTAACTAATATAACAAAATTTATAAATTGTCATCTCCTCTCTCCCTAGCTTCCATATAGCTATATAATATTTTCAAAAAAAAAGCTATATAATAGGCCAAAGAGTTCGGATCTGTAGTCATAGCACCTTTCCACAAGTTTCAGCAGATCTTCATCATTGCAGTCCTCTGAAGGCTTCACACTGTCCCGCAGCACGATCCGGCGACGAGATTCATGGCCATCTCCACACTGAAGCCGCAGTGACGCCAATGCTTGTCATAGGCGTTCTCAGGCCGACGCGGCGCCAAAGAGAGGGTTCCTCAAGCGCGACGCGGCGCCACTGCTTGCAGGCGAACTCGGCGCCCAGCATGACCTGGCGTGGCCCCAGCCTGAGGAAGATGTCAGAACGATGTCCCGGGGCAGTGAAGCCCAGTCCCCCGCCTCCCGCATCTTGCGGGGAGGTGCCGTAGGCGGCGGCGGTTGGAGGGAGACGACATCGCTTATTATTATTGGCACGACGAGGAAAGAGGGTTCCGGCCCCTTTGGACTGGCGGCTTTATTATTGGCACGCGATGCATGTGGGCTAAGCAAATAGAATGTGGGCCCCGGTCCATATCTCTGTTTCAGAAAGTTTTGGAAAAAAAACTGTTTTAGAAAAATGTACTCCTTTCTAGATCCATTTGTTTTACTAGACATAGTGTATAAGCCTAGGTGCATAGCAAAATCAATGTATCTAGAAAAGCCAAAGTAAACTATAATTTAGAACGGAGAGAGTATTCCTGATCTAGAAGGCAAGCTGCTGATTTGGTTTTACACCTTTGAGGGCCGTTGTACAATCACGTAGGTTACTTTGTAGATGGGCCATCGAAGCTCTCTTTTTCCTTGCCAATCAATCAATGAGAGGAACAACAATGGATTTTTTTTTTTTGAAGATTCGGATTCCGGCTTTGGATATAATAAGAAGGTGAAGCAAATGTCAGGTTACATGCGTAAGAGGCGCAAACCAACTTCCCAGGTTTGACAACAGACTGTCAAGCTAGGTGAGGAGAAAAAAAATGGACTACTCACAATCTAAAAACAACATATATGCATCTTCTAGTTGCACACTCATGCGAACTCCATGTCAATCCCGACTCTGCTGTGATTGCAACTAGGGCGTTGCGAGCTCAATGTCGTCAAGTCTCTCGCCGCTTTTCGTAGTGCCTTAACCGCTTTCTCGGGGAATATCCTGTCCAAAGCTGTCAATGAACTCTGCGAGTGCTGCATCTAACGCCGATGACTTGCCATTGATAAAGTCCAGCTCGCACATATGCTTGAGTTGGGCATCTTTGCATAACCACACTATTACAAGAATATCACATCACTGTCGGGTCCAAACCCTCTTCACTGCCGGAAAATGAACCAAAGTGAAAGTGATGTGCTTTTTTTATCACTACCCGGTAGAAATACCTGGCGGTGTAGTCCTCTTAAAAAAAAAAAGGCCAACAAGCATGCTCCATGCGCTTTGGAGCATCGCGGCGCTATCCCATCGCTACCATGGTCGCGGCTATCGCCGCTGCCACCATCAAGCACTTCGTTCAATAAACAATTCATACATCACAGACTGAGAAGAGCTTCAACACATCTCGAATTAACTCATTCACAAATCGATTCACAGACAAAGCGGCGGGGCTCAACACATCACAAATTCGCATAGGAGAGAAGGGGAGAAGAAGCGAGACAAGAGGAAAATCATGAGTCCAGGAAGCGGTTACGTGACTTCGCCATGAGCTAGGGTGGATCTTGCCCCATGCGAGAACCACATGCACACACCATAGTAAAGATTAGTTATTTATTAGGAGAAAAAAAATCGGGAGGAACTAAAAATAGAAGGGGGATTGAAAAGCGGAAGGAACACAGCAGATGTTGGCTAGGCGCACCTTTTTCCTCTAGATCTACCATAGAAAATAAATGGTGAAGATTCATCAACGAAAGGAAAGACTAATAATAGAAAATTATAAGATTCAACAATGGAGGAAATATTTATAATAGCAAAATTTGTAAGATTCACGACAATACTTACATGCATTTTGATCGAGAATGAGGAGATCAGAATGAAGCGCTTCATTTGTCGTAAAAAATAAATGGAGAAGATTCGAACAATGGAGGAATGACTAATAATAGCAAGCTTTGCAAGATTCACATCGGAGGAGGAGGGGGGGCGTCATATGAGAGGGGGTCCCGGCGACCACGCCCATCGGGCGGGGGCGCAGGGCTCATCTACTTACATGCGGGAGGGAAGACACTCCGCCTTGGATCCACGGTGTTGAAGTATTGCTACGGTTGGAGAAGAGAAGGGCGTGGGATGCGGTGGGGAATGGGAGAGGAATATCTCGGAGGGAGGATAGAGTCCGGACATGAGTGAGGAGTTAATCAGGATGAATGAAAATTTGGTCCGGGTCCATACATCACTGTCAGGCGTGCTATTATAACCGACAATGATAGAGATGACTGCCGGTTTCTTAGAGCCCACCGAACACTGATCACGAGACTTTCGCTGTCAGTTCATGGTGATCTCTAATCATTTTCTGGTTTTGAAGCCACGAAAAGAGTCTTCATTAGCCGGTTGACTCCAATCTGGTACTAAAAGGGGCAGCTGTGATAGCAGAATCTGTAGTAGTGCCAGCCACGGTGGAGGAACGAGCAGCTCTGACATAGACTGGAGCGGGTGGGTGCCTAATCTCCCTTGGACGTGCGCGCTCGGGGGTGCCGCGAGCTAGCAGCTGGCAACGTCGGCTTAGGCGCCGGCGATGTCCGGGGGGCGTAAGCTCGCGGAAGAGCCAGCGTAGAAACACGGGTGGCACCAGGCCATCTGCATCCTCCTCCTATCCCTCCTCACGATGGCTGGGGCGAGGAGCAGCTCAACATCAGGCCCTTGGGCCAACTCCAAGTGTCCATACACATGGGCTGTAGCTAGGCCCCGGAGGAGTGGCGGCTATCTCATCAACATGGGGTCAAGCCATGTCGAAGGCTTCTCCACGTGAAGCTCCGGCCTGCTTGTGAGGTCTGACGGAGGGAGTTGGCGGCGACCCCATTGGTCATGCTTCCCTCCACCACGAGGCGTACTCTTGTGTCACGGCGTCGTCGGCCTCTATCGGCCCTCCCGCCACGGCCACCTGCGAACTTGGTGTACCGCCTTGGGAGACATGTAAGGGAGGCGGCGGGTCAATGGCGTGGCGGACGCCACCCTTGACTGCGATGGTGCATCTCTGGCCTCACACTGCACGGCATGGTGGTGGGACCATGGCAGCGCGAGGCAACGTATAGGGTCCCAACATTGCACTACCGGTGGTCGGCTCGAGAGACAGGCGTGACGATGAATGTCGGCCCGGATCACCCGCGGGCCAGCGGCGTTGCATCGGCGCGTCCCCGGCGCTGGGTGTGTTCCTCAAGGTGATGGTCTTTGGGGGCACACGGCGCCAGCCATCGGCGTCTAGGGTGGTCGCCCCTTCGCGGCCCCCGGCTAGTGGTGGGCGGGGGATTCGACCCGAAGTGGCATTAGTGCCCGTTGCCATCGTGCCCTTTGTTGGAGGCTCATTGCTCTGTGGCCGGCGAACTGCAGCCTGGCTGCGACGGCTCACCCTCCGGCGGCGGCGGCGGCGGTGGCGGCATGGCAGCGTTCACGCCTCGGCCCAGGCCTGTGCTCCCAACAGCAGCCATGGTTGCGTCGGCGTCGGCGCCTCTAGCCAACTCAAGGCCCATGGTGGAGTCGGCGGTCGGAGCGCCATGCAGGTGCTTACGGTGAAGCCGGGAGAAGGCGATGAGCCACATGGAGGTAGGGGAGGTACGCCAACATGCTCCCCATCACTGCTCATCACTCTCGGAGCAGTCGGAGTAGTCCTCGGCGAGGATATCGAGTCCACCGCATCGAGCCGATACCCATGGAGGGCATGAATCGCGCGGCGTTGGGCGAGAGAGACCGCCCGCGGTGGCTCGGAGTGGACACAGCGGCATCGGCGCTAGCCGTGTTAGCGAGGGTCATCCTCATCCCAAGCCCCGTGTGGAAAAGCTGCCGAGCGCCCGACAAAGGAAGCTGCGCCACGGGCTCGTTGGCAGCAAACGCGAGCGGCGAAAGAGGCGGCGGCGGAGGCGGAGAGGTGTGGGGGAGGAGGCGGCAGACGGAGGCGGTGTTGGAGCAGGCCATCTCGAGGCGGCACGGGCGGCGGCACAGCCGGCTAGCCTTGCCCTGCAGCGCAGCCGGGGCGAAGCTTGGCTGCAAGACTTCGGGCTCTGCGATCCGGGCGCGAGGCTTATAGGGTCAGGGCGAGGAGAGGAAGGGGCGTGGAGGCAAGGTGGGGATAGAGGAGGAGGGCGGCGGCGGGCGCGGCCTCTGGCGGTGAAATGTTGGTGGGGTTGGGATGGGGTAGGAGGGCAGCGCGCGGAGGGAGTCGGCCCAGGGGGCTAGGAGTTCGGGAGCATATCGCTCTTGAGCACTCAACAATGGATTTAGGTCAAGATCAAACAAGCTGTTGTTCAAAAGGAGCCTAACTTGAGAGATAAGACTAAAGACATAAATTCGAGATATTATGTGCGAGAACTGAAATATCACATATCTTGAAAAAATCTATTTGATCTCTTGAGACCAAAGGCGCCAACTCAAGCACTCTTGTTTTTGTATCTAAGTCACGTTTTTCTCTATTTTCAGAGCTCAAGAGGAATTAGAAACATTTCAGGATTGGCAAGTACTCCCACCTCTCAATAGCTTCTATGGACAGCGGGGTTGGCGATCCTACATTTCAGTTTATATATTGAGAAATTATCTATATGGCCCTCACGAGATCTAGATAAGTATGCGTATGGCCCTTTTTTTAAAAGTTAGCTCTATGGCCCTCAAAAACTCTATGGTGATCTATATGACCTTACGGTAGTTTTGGCCCTCAACTACATTAGGGTTACACTTTGTAGGAGTGGGTGAAGGACGAAAATATCCTAGCCTCCTTGAGTCTAACCCGGCGGCTCCGGTCCCGGCCTCGTACCCGCTCCACCTCTCGGTAAACTCACTTGAAAAAAGAGAAGACGGCCTTGAGAGGCGGCGGCTCCAGCTCCTGCGTCTCATCGGCGGTATTTGGCGCGGTCGAGCTCTTCCTTGATGGTTGGCATGAGCTTGCGCTCGCGGCCCGGAGGTCCCGAGGCTGGTGAGGAACTTCGGAGAGGATGGGCGAGTGGTCGCCCGGATTGGTGATCTGCTTTGGATGTCGATGCTGCGGTCCTGCGTAGGGTGACGGCAGGCACCACGGCATGGAGCAGCGTCAGCGGTCGGTGGCACCCGCGAGGCGCGGCGCCCGATTACTCGATGCGGCGTTAGGGCCAGCGCAGCGCGCGCACGCCCGTCCACGTCAGAGGTCATCTCCTCGATGAACCACGGCTTCTCGGCGTCCTTGTCGCTCGCCCGCGGCGGCAGCGCAGCGGCGGGCGAGCGTAGCAGCGGCGAAGCGCGGCGATGAGAGTCGGGAAGCGCGGCGGCGGCTACGCGGCGAGGCGGCGGCGGCGGCGGCGAGGAGTGCGGCCGGCGAGTCGGGGAGCACCCCCAATCCCGCGCACCGGTCTGCTTTCGAGCTCCCAGGTGGTGCTGCTCATTGCAGCCGTCCAATCGGGCGTCCAACAGCTCACTGCGGCGGGCGAAAAAGCACACCCCCTGGCCGGCGGTGGCGGGTGGGCTGCTCGTCTTGTAGCGACGCGGCGGCAGGGGCGGACTGCTCAGCTGTAGCCCGTGGCGGCCGAGCGGCGCCCGCCTTGTAGCTGCCGCACAGCGACCCGGCGAGCCTCCCCGCGGCCCGGCCCGGCCGAGGCCAAATGCGGACGTCCGCTACGTGCGAGATGATGGAGAAACCGGACAAAATGTAATTTGATTTCACTCTCAAGGTTCTGATGTAAGTTTGCCCCGGGGAAAGATGTTTTCCAGATGGGGTTGGTTAATTTGTGTGAAAACTTTAGGGTTCCTGATGTAAATTTGTTTTTCATATTAAACACAACGAGCAGTGGCATTTGTTTTTTTTTTTGCTGGAGGCTAAAATGGTCATTTTACCCCAAAGTTAACACCGTCAACCCTAACTTGGGCAAAGGCCATAGAGCTAAACACAGAACTTTTGAGGGGCCATAGAGCTAACTTTAAAAAAGGGTCCTTAGAATACATAGTAGCTTTTGGGGCCATAGAAATAATTGGCCCTTATATATTTTAGTACTTTCTCTGTATCGTATTTATTAGATGTTTTGGTTAAACATTGGTAATATAAATCATAAATAACTTTTTAAATCATTAAGCTTGAAAATGTGAAAATTAGATCAATAGATTTTTCTTGAAAATTACTTTCATAAAATATCTGAGAAAATAATTTTAAACAAACGAAGACAATGTTGTGCTTTAAAGATCATGTAAGCTATCCTAAACATCAAAAGAGTGCACACTAAAAAGTATACAAGAAATTCAAGCCTTGCATTGCTCAAAACATACAAACTACACAGAAACACAAAGTGGATCAACCTCTTGAGCAAAATAGATCTCAGAGCATAACTGTTTTTACATAGATAATAGAAAAATAAGCATGTATTAAAAGTAAGTGAGATAGTAGATACGAACATTCAAAAGGACGTCGCACATGTTGTGATATTATGCAAAACTCAAACAGAACTGCAGCTTAATAACCATGCATGACTTGCAAGTATTCCTAATGCATGAAAAGTCAAAATATTTATGTCCTGAGATACGGTGGAAACATCATTTTTGACCGAAGACGGTGGAAACATCATTGCAACAAAAGCACCAACCAGAGATGATCGCAATCAATCGTCCATGGAAATCGTCAAAAGGTCATCACAAAGATGATGGTAGTGAGGATAGAGCATCTCCCATGTATCATAGTGAGGGTATTCTCTAAGACCAAATTCGTCATCAGCTCGATTCATAATCCTCGCGTTATATCTTTCTTCAGCCCATGAGACTGATGGAAGGTCAGGTTCTTCACTTTGGCACATTTTGCCCTTAGCTGCGCATCCATCTCACCATCAAAATTACCCGTAATGTGGGAGATTCGAGTACGGGGCATTGATCAAGTATGGCTGTCAATCCTTCAGCAGTGAGGTAACAGTCCAACAATTCTAAGGAGCTTAGCTCACACATTGTTGTAAATATCCTTGAATTATTACCCTGGACACCTGGGCGTTGAAATAATCATATTCATCATTGCTGAACCTGATTTTGAGTTTCCTGAGAAGGGGCAAGCTTGGCACACAGATTCCAGCAGATTCACCTAGCTAATGCTAAATGGCAGCGGAAGGAATATTTCAAGATCCTCGAGGAGAGGGAGATTCTTGAGCACTGCATCGAGCATGGTTTGACTCCAGAGATGAAGGCTTTTCAAAAAGACGGTGCTCTGTAATAAATAATGCCAAGTTAGATAACCTATATTATATAGTAACTTAACTTAATACTGGGGCAAAATTGCATATATGTCTTCATGTGAATCTAAATCTTGACAACATATATAACAAGTTAGGCTAAAACATCGTGGATATTCATTGCAAAAGAGACCATAGTATTAGCGGTAACTTCGATTTATATAAAAATCTGAAATACGCACCAAAAAAAATCAAGATATAGTCTAACCCCCACAAATTACAGAACAGTTACATGCCGATTGACAGTGTACTAAGCTGACATAACTCCATCAAACTGATCCATCATCTAACATCTATATATATAATAAATATTATGCAATATGCAAATCATCTTTTTTTAAACATCCACAGTTCAAACTCATTATATAGCTGATTCGAAACTGTAGATTATCAATATTTTAGAAGCACAACGATGCGACTAGTCAAAAAAGTCCATCACTTTAATTTTTAGTTTCATCTCTATGAATGATTAATTTTTGGCATTATGCTCATACTAGTAGATAATTATAACTTTAGTTCATGTGAGTCAGTGTGACCCCGGCAACATTTTAGTCTAGATTCGCCGCTGCACTTACACAGATATTTCATACGATCGATTAAAGAACTTGAATTCTCAAAAAAAGATTAAAAAACTTGAAAAACCATAGTGCTATTTAAACAAAATCATGATACTGAAACAAAATGGAAATGACCCGCAACACAAGATGAGAGGCAAAAGAGTGTAGAATAGTAGACCATATAGGTACCTTTCCACCAAATAGGGCAGCAAGTCATCGCGGCAGCATCCTCTGAAAGGCTTCACACTGCCCCCCGCCCACGGTCAATCGCGGCACGCACCAGTTTGGGCGAGACGGGAACCGTGCCCATGTCGATGGTGCGCCACAGCGGGGGCTCATCGACGGCGACGCGCCGCCACGTCGTACACACGAGCTCCGCGCCCTACATGATCTCCTGGGCCTCGAGCACGAGGAAGACTGTTAACAGGATGTCCTGAGGCAGCGCCGCCGGTCCCTCGGCTCACTGGGCGCTGACGAAGGCGAGGGAAAGGTTCCGCTCTGCGGCGGCGGCCGCGTTGGGAGAACGCCATAGCTGCGATCTGTAAAATCTTGGGCGGGCAAAAACGTCTGGAGGATGGCATAGCTGCGGTCTGTGGAGAACAATTTCGATGGCCTGCAGTTTTATTGACGCTTGAGCTGAATGCATTGATGCACAGATGCAGAAGACGAAAGGGTCATGTAGTGGAATTCATTAGACCAACCTCTAGCATTCTACTGCACATCGAAACTTGCAGTGTCTCTGACTCTGTCATCATTAATGCACAAATGCATTCCGAGTACTCCTACGGGCTGGTATTAGAAGTTGTTTAGGGCTAGCGGCGGTCTCCAAGAAAACACTTTTTAACCTTTATTATTATAAAAATATTTATGTAAATGTGATATATGTATACTTTTATCAAAGTATTTTTTAAGACAAATCTATTAAGTTCAATTTTCATATTTACAAACTCAACAACTTCAAAGTTATTGATGATTTATATTCCCAATGTTTGACCAAAACCTTGTCCAAAATGACTTTTTAATACCAAATATGAAAGGGCCAAAACATTGCTGGCGTACTGATCTACGCATGATATATGAGTGTTATTGGTGAATCAAGAGATTTACGTCATGTTTGTTTGGCACGGCTCCATATAGTAGCTCCTTGCTGCAGCCCACAGATGAGTCAAAACCGGCAGTTTCACAAGCTTCTAGTTCATTTTGAAACTAGCGGATTCCCATGCAGCGTTACGCGAAGAAAAAAAAAAATTCTATGAGCTACAATATTACTATCACCCTTCTATTCTTTTTCATTTTTTTTTTTTTTTTCTTTATACCAACAGGTCACACTTATAATTTTATCAAAAATATATCCATATGAGATCTTGTTTTAAAAGGATGTATTAAAAATAAATTTAATGGTGTAATCAGAATTTGATTTATTTTTTTTTTTGGTTCATGAGTACTAACTTACAATATGTTGTTGATGGCGTGCAAGTAAGGGGGGAAGGGTTAGTGGGCTGGTGGGGTGCCCATAAACAATGTATCTTGACCACTTTTGTAAACTACTCACTCCATCTCAAATTGTAAGTCGTTTGACTTTTTAGCTCAAGTTTGACCATTCATCTTATTCAAAAAATTGCGCAAATATAGTCAAATTCAAGTCATTCTTTAAGAACTTTTTATTAATAAAAAGAAAACCACGGCAAAAAGAGTGATATTTTGCACAAATTTTTGAATAAGGCGAGTGGTCAAACTTGTTGTCAAAAAGTCAAACGACTTACAATTTGAAATGTAGCACTACTACGAAATGATTTTTACGTGTCGGACTTTTTGATTTTCGTGGCGGACATTAAAACGCCCCGGGGGCTAAGTCCGCGGTTGTCGACCTATTTTCGGTGGCGGGCAAATGTCGCCATAAAATCGATAACCGTGGCGGACTTTTAACAATGCCCGCCCACGGTTAATAAATAAAAAAAAAAAGTTTGAGTTTGAAACCTAACGGGCCCGGTCGCGGGCAGCGGGCCGTCAGGCCCGTTAAAGGTTCCGCCCACCGGCGGGGGCGCCCTTTCGGAGGGCGCCAGCGCCCTTCTTTCGGTGGAGATCCCGCCCCGCGCCGGCGCAGCGCTCGGCCAGCCGGATCCCGCCGCGCTCGGCCGCCGCCCGGCCCCTGGAGGGCCGGGATCCGATGGAAGGCCCGCGCCACGCTTTCCGGAGAGCCTTGAGGCAGCGCCGCCGTCGTCGCGCCGTGGAAAGCGCCGCCCGGATCCAGCGGATCAGCGCGCGCGTGGAAAGCGCCGCCCGGATCCGCCCGAGTCGCGCCCGTGGAGAGGCGCCGCGGATCCGCCTTCGTCGCGCCGTGGAAGCGTCGCCCGGAGTTGAAAAGCGCGCCGGATCCGCCCGAGTCGCGCCCGTTTAGAAAGCGCCGCCCGGATCCGCGGAGTCCCGCCGTGGAAGGCGGCGAGATCCGCGCTCGTCAGCGCCGTGGAAGCGCCACGGATCAGCCCAGGTCGCGCGTGGAGAGGCCGCGGATCCGCCGTCGTCAGCGCCGTGGAAGCGTCGCGAGTTGAAAACCGCCGGATCCCGCGGAATCGCTGCTTAGGTAGGCGAAGCGGCGGATCCGCCGCCGTCAGCGCCCGTGGGCGCCAGCCCAGGAGGGTGGCGCGGATCCAGCGGCGCGCGGCGCCAGCAGTAGGGATGGGGCTGAGGGTCCCTTAAGCGCCGCCATCCGAAGGAAGAGAGAGGCGAGAGCGGCCGGACGGTCGTGTGAGGTAGCGGGTGCGCTCGGGAAGGAGGGGAAGGGAGGCCAGTAGGGTGTGCTCGAGAGAATGAGGGAGTAGGAAGAAAGAATGAGAATTTGAAACCCTAAGTCACCATATATATATGTCACCATGGAAATGGTCTGTTGGGCCGTCTTTGGGCCTCATTTTCGGTGGCGGGCTTTATAAGAAAAACCGCCGCGGTTGTCCCGATTAACCGTGGCGGTATTTCCCCTGGCGGGAGCTGCGAGGCTACCTATTTTCCGTGGCGGTTTTGTAATGCCCGCCACGGAAAATAAACAAACACCTCCTAAAATCAATTCTGTAGTAGTGTAGCTATTTGTTTATGTATTTCTATTCCATAATTAATTATTACAACTACAATCATAGCAGCTAGTGTATACTAGTACCAGCTAGTGTATGCTTTATGAACAATAAAATAATTGTGAGATTGCAAAAGTCTTAAATGGATATGAATGTTTTGGTTCCTTTTAGTTTCTCGCCGCTCCACCACTGAAACACATCATATTCAAAATAAGCGTACATGTAACATTGACAACTGAGATGTTTTTTTTTTTTAAACAAAGGTTCCAGCATTTGTCTATTTCCTAAGAGCATGACTACAGCCATGTTTGCGGATCCCATAGCAAAAACTTTAGTCCTACACTTTCAGCCCCATTTTTTTGCCACGGCAATTGGCGATTCAAACAGATGGACTAAACGTGAGCACATAGATGTGCTAAACTTTTGCCCATTTGCTTTCAAGAGGCGTAAACTGGGCTACAACACCTGGGGGTGCTAGCGCCACATGCCCCCTACCCACCGCCGCTCTTGTCCACCCACAGTCGCGAGTCGCGAGCGCCCCACCCACCCGAGCTTCCTCGAGGCGCCACCCCATCCGCCTCGCCACGGCCGCTCGCGGCCGGCCGCGCCAACTTCGCGCGGGCACCCTCGGCCTCTCCTCCGTCTTTGTGGCCGGCTGCGGGGCGAGATAGCTCAGCGGCCCGCCTCCCCAAACCAGCCAATGGGTGTCTTGTCTTTGCCCTGACGATCCTAAGGGCACTCACTGTCTGAACTCTACCATAGGTCTATCCCTAGTATTAATTATCTTTGCCACGTAAGCATTTTGCTGATGTAGGAAAGAAGGCAGAAACGAGAAGAAGCGACGTCTAAGTTAGACTCGATGTCTTCGCACAAAAGCCGGGCCGCGGGTCTCGCTTCGCTTCGATCCCATGCGCGGATGCAGCCCCTGCTATTTGTGGAGGGTCCCTTTCTATACCCAGCTATTGGCTAATCTTAGCTACGATAGGATTCATATGGCGCATAGGATCCCGATATAGGAGAAGAAATTGAGTGGTTGATTTTTATTTGGACTCTATACATAGAAAATTGCATTGGAAAGAACTAGAGTCTTGCTACAATATCCAAGATCATAGACTCTATGGGTAGAGTACACTTGTAAGTGCTCAGCTTGGTCCCTAAATCCACATCAAAGTACCTGTTAAAAGCTCTGCTTGAGCTCATCGGCAGTCATCATGGCTTAAGTAAATGAGGGGGCAAATCAATCATCATAGGATGCCGGACTAAAAAGTTTAGCCCATGGATGCAAATACCACAGCACATAAACTTTCGTCCACATAGCAAATGGATCGTAATACCAACATGTGCATTCTTCCGGTAAAAATAAAGTTTATGAACAGAGTTTCCATTCCAATACTGGAGAGCTGTCAAAGGATGGCTTTTAGGCCCTCAACCTTGAGGTCACACGCATATAGTTCAAAAAGTGTGTAACTTTGGCATCACTAGAACATGCGTCAATTATTGAAGCAAGATCAATTCAAGATTGTCTGGCATGGTCTCTGGAGTATTTGCATCTTTGTCACCAATCAAGACAGGGAAATAATCATTCTAAAATTAGATTTTGAAAAAGCAATCGACAAAGTGGAACATGGTTTGATGCTTTAGATTATGCAAACAAGGATTTCAACCAGAATGGCTTTCTTGGATGAGGTTGATTTTTGCTACTGGTACTTCAGCTGTTCTCCTTAATGGTGTTCCTAGGAAAGTTTTCCACTGTAAGTGAGTGGTTAGACAAGGGGACCCCCTCTCCCCCTTACTCTTTTGTCCTAGCAGC
Organism: Hyparrhenia diplandra; assembly: GCA_015847255.1. Classification (NCBI taxonomy): domain Eukaryota; kingdom Viridiplantae; phylum Streptophyta; class Magnoliopsida; order Poales; family Poaceae; genus Hyparrhenia; species Hyparrhenia diplandra. The sequence continues at coordinate 47,760 of JADLZK010005546.1, forward strand.
TGACTTCCTACAATCCATCCTCAATGATGCCCGAGACAAAGAAATGTTTTAACTCTACGGTTAATCTACCCCATGATCAGGACTTTCCCATTCTACAATATGCTGATGATACACTCATTTTTTACAAGGTGATGAAACTCTACTCTCCTATCTCTCAAGCAGATTTTAGATGATTTTGTAGAGTCCACAGGTTTGAAGGTAAATTACTTTCGAAGTCCATAATGGTCCCTAATATCTCAAAGCAAAGTCTCAATTTCTTGCAAATTGTTTTGGATACACAACTGGATCTTTGCCTTTCACATACTTAGGTTTGCCTCTTAACTTAACAAGGCCATCTTTCTAATTATTGGCCTCTAGTTTTCCAAATGTGAGAAGACTAGTTTCTATTTCATATATATGTTGTTAAAGTGATGTAGGCAGAATCATTATTAAAAATCAAATGATTAATGCAGTTAGAGTGCTTTGTCAACCTAGACTATGTGTACTTTGCTGCTACCGAAAACAACGATTAAGCAAATTGATAAATATAGGAAGCATTGTTTTTGGAGAGGCTCTAACATAAATAGCAAAAAGCCTCTAAAAGCTGCATGGGAGATGTGCACTTCAAATGAAAATGGTGGTTTGGGGGGCTCTCAATTTGCAAACTCAGAATCAAAAGCTTGTTGTTCAAACATCTTCACAAGTTTTTCAATCGTGAGTAAGTTCCTTGGGTACAATTAATATGGAACACTCAATATCAAAATGGATCCTTACCTGGGCACAATAGAAGATGTTCCTTTTGGTGGAGAAGATATTTGTAAATTCCTAGATGCATACAAAGGAATTTATACGCTACTATTCATGATGGAGCTTTGTTTCTTTTGGACTGATGTGCGGAATAACAACTTGCTTCAATTAACAATCTTTGGAACTTTTTCCTTTTAGCAAAGATATCAAAATTACAGTCAAAGCTTTGATGGAAACTAAATTTTTCTCGAACAGGGGGGGCTTGCGTATCAATATATTAAACAGGAGAAAAAAGGGTGAAGAACCAGGTCAAATACAACGGGAGGTTTGAAACCCCAAAAACCACAAAAAACACACACACTAGATCAATTGCACATTCTGGGGAAGGACAACCCCAAGACCATGGAACCGGTCAGGTCTAGTGGAGGAGCAAGGCGAGAAAGATGAAATCCCTCTAGCCCCGACCAACTCCACGGGAAAAATATCGTCCCTAATGGAGGGATAGAAGCCCATTTAGATCGAGTTTGGCGACCATCAAAAACACAACGATTTACGTGATTCCAAAGAGACCAGGCCACCAAGATTACAACGAGTTTAGAATACATATACGATCGGCCACCCTTGTGGTCACCGATCCCACCAATCATCAAAAGAATGATCATCTAGCGTGGGGCTAAGCTTTGTAGACCAAGCCGCTGTAGGACAGCTGAACCAAATTTGGCGCGAGAGACACATGACACTAGCGAGATGGTTAATTGTCTCCTCCTCTTGGTCGCACAAAGCGACAATGCGGGGATGCGGCAAGCCTTTCTTCGCAAGTCTATCGGTACATCCGGCACTTGTGTGTGCAACCAACCACATGAAAAATTGGCACTACCGGTGCCCAACTTTTCCATATTCTCCCGGGATTAAAGCGGGTGGCACCAATAAACATTGCCTCATATGCTGACTTTGCTGTATTTTCTGTAGAAACAAGCGCGGATATGAGAATCTTCACATCGGGTTGCAACACCACCTCGGAGTCAAAAGCTCAAATAAAGCAAGGTGTGACGAGACGAGAACCGCTCTTGTATGAGAACCTCTAAATATCAACCACACCATCTCCCATCCCGTAAGTGCCTCATATCGTTCTCTTCTTTTGCCCGACTAAATTAAACCAAAGAGATGTAGCCTGAAGTTTTCAAGGCTCATTCATTCAGCCATCTATCGAGTCCAAGAGTGTTTCTTCCATTGCCCGACCTTAGAGACTATGGCTCTGAGAAAAAAGCTTTGACAGGAGTGGTGGACTGGATGGAAAAGGCCACGGCTTCTCTGGCTCGAGTTTTTACTGACCATAACCATCTCATTACGAGGGCCCATCTAATCGTTTACCGTCGATATAGCCCGGCCTCCAGGTGAGGTCGAGTTACCTTGGGCCAAGCCACCAAGCAATGTCCTCCTTTCACATCTCTTCTACCTTTCCATAGGAACCCTCTTCGATCTTATCAATGGCCTTGATGGCCATGGTGGGAGAATCCATGGCCATAGATGGGTAGACCGACATGGATGTGAGCACAAAAGCCCAGTTAACACTTTCCTTCCGCCCCTTGTTAGCAAAATCGGCCTTCCGGCCCAGGGGTTGATCGGCAATTTTGTCTATTATCGGTTGGATTTGAGCTCACGGATAGCTTTTTGAGATAGAGCACTCCAAGATACTTACAAGGCAATTCAAGCAGTGGCCCGGGGAGGGTGTGCTTCTAATAATTGTCTATCTTCATCGATATGAATGGGCATCAGCTACTCTTCTCCATGTTGGTTTAACCCACTAATTTTGTACCAAGCGGGTGTAGTATGTCAATATAAGATTGATGTCATCTTGAAGGCCTCGGGAAAATTACCACATCATACGCATAGATAGAAATCCGATCTTTGCAAGGTCCTTCTAGCGAGTGGATGCAACAGATCTTCATCCCTTTGCCTTATTTATCATGAAGCCCGGGACATCCATGACTAAAATAAATAGCATTGGTGATAATGGGTCGCCTTGCCTCAAACCCCTCATGTATTTAATTCTTTCCCGGGAGCCATTAAGCATCACACATTATGGAGGAAGAAGCGAGGAGACCACTAATCATATCACACCAAATCTGCCCAAAACCCAAGTTTCTCAAGACTTCCGGCGGGAAGGCCAAGAGACGGAATCAAAGGCTTTTGTGATGTCTAATTTCAGCGGGATCTGGCTTGCTTTTTTTGTTGATGCAGGTAGCGGGCTGTTTGCTGAACCAACATGAAGTTATCTGAATGAAAGCGACCCTTGATGAATGCACTTTTGAATCGGAGATACCAACTCATTAAGTCGCCTAGCCAAACGATTGGCCAAGATTTTTTTGTGATAAGCTTGGCAAAGGAGTGGACCAAGCTGATAGGCCCTAAAATCTTTAATACTCAAGGCCTCTGCCTTCTTTGGGAGAAGGAGGAATGACATAGGGCGAGTTCAATTGCTCAAAGTTGCCAAATTTTCTACACCGGAATATTGGCTGAAACACGCCATCACCTCCTCTTTGATTATAGGCCAACATGCCTTGTAGAATTTCTGGGGTAAACCCATCAGAGCCCGGGGGCTATCGGAAGGAAGTGAGCAAATTGTCTACCGGACTTCTTCCTCGGAAGAAAGGGCTTCCAACTGACGGATCATGTTGTGGAATGGACAAGGCCCCAGTTGATGGTTTCATCCCGATCAGGAGCCTCCCAAGCGGTTGTTATAGAAGTCAAAAATATTTTCCTCCCTTGTCCTCATGACTAGGTGAGAACTTCGCCCGTCATGAGGTGAGCTTGCATATAAAAATTCTTCCGCTTGCGGTGTCTAGCAAAAGAGTGGAACAAGGAGGTGTTGGCATCCTCGTTCGGCCAAGAGATGAGGGCGGCGTGATATTACCTGCAATTAATACGACTGGGGAGGACAAGGCAGTGGAGTGTCTTTTGAGTTGATTCGAGGAGCCATGTTTCTGATTAGACAAAAGTTTGATTATCCTGGGCAATTTCAAGTTGATGGAGGACCTCTCTAGCAAGTCAAAATTTGGGAATTAACATGACAACTTTTGGCTCCAACTCACGAAGACGACCGTTGCTCACGAATTTTTTTCGCCAAGGTGTCAAAGGACATGTAGATCTTTGAGCCTTGAGAGGTCCATGCTTGTCCCCCTTTGCCTGTAAACCCTATCAAGTTTAGTCGAGAAGGCCTCAAAGTGAAATCTAGCCTTTCGAGGTTTGGTGCATTTAGGCTAAGAAGGAGGGGACAATGATGGGGAGCCATCGGTAGAGGCACTTTGCGGCAAACTATTTGGGAAAAATTGATCCCAATACGTGGAACACAAGGCTCTGTCCCGGATCTAACCAAGGTGGGTGAATCTTGCTGGTTCGACCAAGTGAACTTTCGTCCCGCATGGGCATATCAATGACCAGATCATTGATTAAAGCGACGAGAAACCTACCCATCTGCTTCTGTTCAGGGTTGTCATTATTTTTGTCTTACGCCTGAAGAGATAAGATTATAATAAGCCCATTACAAGCCAAGGTCCGGCGAAGCGGCTCGAAATATCCCTAGGCTCTTCGCGGGAACAACAATTTGTTATCATCACCTTGAGGTCCATACACCCGAGGTAAACCACCGGGCTTGACCAGCAGTGGGGGTGAAGCTGGCGAAATGCAATGATTATCTTCCGACCGCGACGCGGGACAAGATTATGTTTCGGGCAATGAAAATTCCTCCACTCGCACCAGTCGCCCGGCGGCTCAACGAATAAGAAAATCGAGAACCAAGCATAGCGAATAACACCACGAGGATTTCCAGCCATCTTGGTTTCACGAAAACATACTAAATGCACCCTTGATGAATTAACCGCGAGATGCGCGCAGTCTTGCGGGTATCTTAGAATTGAGGCCCCGTACATTCCGGCCCACAATATATTAGGCAGTTCATTGGTACAACAAAAAGTAAGAAGCGACCCAAGCCACAAACAATCAGCGAAATTTGGGAAAACAACTCATGCTCCAACACCCTCATGCGGAATCCTCAACCAAACGAGGCAGCAAGGCTTGTGCGAGAATGTTTGTCGTGAAGAAGGGATTGAGTAAACAGCTTAACGTAGCGATCCGAGCCTCTGCGTGCCTTGATTCTTGCATAATGTCAAGCGCCAGCATCACTCTCTTCTTCTTGTTGCAGGTTGTGGTCGCGGCTCCCACCTCCTCGGGTTCGACTCCGGCGTCGTCGTCGGCTCGGCGGAGGAGATCCCAGGTGCGGCGACCGAGAGTTGTTGGCGCGGGGAGTGGGAAAGGATCTTGGATGTCTTCTTGAGATCTTTGCCATGAAACTCTAGCGCTTCTTTGAGGAGTCGCCAAGGTAGTGTCATTTGGGGACACTCACGGCAGCGTCTTTCGGCACCATTTTGTTGGCCACCGGTGTTCGTCGCCGTGAATGAGTATGCGGGAAGCTCGGGACCGAGAGGAGAGGCGGCGGCATCGAGGCCTCGCACCACGGTCGGATGGGAGGGTGCACATCCATATGTTTAGGGCTGAATTTGCTCGGGTAGCGATCTGAGGTCAAAGCTATCTTCACCGTCACCTTTGGCTGATGCAGGGGGAGGAGATGGAGGCCGATTGCGGCTTTGTTGTTGAGACACACTTGACCACGGCCTCAACATCATCCTCCCCACGAAACGGCGTGCCCGACCCGCCATTGCACCTTCAACCGACCAGCCCGGGGCCATCACCACCACTAGCCGGCCCACAATCCCCCAACGTGCCTAAGCTCCTCAGAACTGTTGTGTGTCCTCGGGCACGAAGGTAGCGCCATAGCGCGAGCAGGGCCAATACCAATGAGGGCTCTCGCAAGTCGAGGCTCATGCCTTGGAAGGCGGACGATGTGGAGGCCTCATTGGTGCGGCATGGGCGGCCGCGGGTTATCAATGCCACCGCGGGGCGCTGGCCGGCGCGGGGAGGGCTCCCGAGGGCGGCGGCATCCCGACTCGCGATGGCGCGGTCCGTTGGCTCCCAGCGCGGGAGGGGCTCGGGGAGGGGCGAGGGAAAATCCTGCGGCTCCACGGCGGCGGTATCCATGACTCCGCATTGACCCTCCCGCACGGTCGTGCGGACCGTTCATGCCGGCTCACAGGGGCGCTGTCGGCGCGGGTGGGAGCGCGCCGGCGCGCCCCATGGCGACTTCCTCCATCACGGCCCGGAGGCGGGGCGGAGATTCATCGGCCCCAGACGGCAATTTGAGCGGTCGGGGGAGGAGGTCAATCGAGAGCGGATAAACCAAAGTGCTTCACATGATGGGATTCATCTTCCTCCGTCGGTGACTCCACGATCTCAGGTCCAACTCACGAAGGAATCGGGCGGAGTTGAAACCTGCGCCTCCACTTTGGAACACATCCGATGCTCTGTAGTATCCAGAAGGGCGCCACCAAGCCGACCCAATGAGCGGCGAGGATCAATTCGCGTTGCCAATTCACGCATGCGCGCGGGGATGCGGCGATGTCCACCACGACGAGGGGAAAGCCGGAGTGCCGCCCGTGGAGTTGAAGGCGCGTCCGGCGCATAAGGTGGGCCGGATGGGCGATGAGATGAATGGGCGACCGCCATTGTAGACCAGCTCCGCCCGACTCAAGCTCGGCAAGATCAAGAGGAACCTCCCATCCCCGAAGCGGTAGGGACATCGGCGAGTCCTCGACCTCAAGCCGGGCGTCTGCGGGGGAGGATAGAAAGTCGGCACGTCGGTGAAGCGGGGTGACGACCCGGCGCACGAGCCGGAGAGTCCTCCCTCCTTGAGATGGGCGAAGAGCGATCGAAATCGGCGGGGGCGAGGTAGCCGGCTTCCGCAGCGACTCGATCATCCTGTTTGGAGGGGGTTGGGCACTGCCACCACCATCTTCTTCATCTTGGCGATCACCATGAGGCGGCTTCTCGGGACCTTTCCTCCGTGACACATTGCACGTTTCCTTCTGCACGCCTTGCGAGCCCTCCCGCACCTCGCGTGACGGCCGGTACGCGGGAGGAACCCCCCGGCCAGCGGGGACTTGGTCGTGGGACCAGCCGTTGGGGGCGAGGGCAAGTGGGGATGAGGGCCAGCTGGATTGCCGTGGGCAGGCCAGCGAGCGGTGCCCAAGGCCCCGGCCGAGCGGCGAGCAAGCGGCGTCGGAGACGACAACTCGCCGTAGCGGTGACGAGGCGAAAGCAATTGAAGCATCTCCCGGGCGTCCGCGGGACCGGTCGAGAGGCCCAGAAGTCGCTGCGGCTCCGTCGTGCGACTTGCGGGACTCCACCTTCGACCCGACCCTCGGCAGGGGTCTAGTAGCTCACTGGCGGCCGCGCGCATCATCACGTAGCACAATGCGGGTCGGGGCTTTGAGGGGTACGGGCCGGCGGCGGCCCGAGGCCATCCGATTATCGGCACGGACTCGCGAGGGCCGCCGGCGGGCGAGCGCGCCCGGGTGGGAGACCTCCATGAGCAGACGGAGGGGCACCACCGCGAGGGCACCCAGAGGGGAGGAGAGTCGTCGCCCCCCCGGTGGCCCAGGCCTGGAGGCGGCCACGGTGTGAGGAAGGGAGTGGGAAGGAGGTTCCCGGCGCGGGGTAGATGGACCGCCGCTGGGGAGGAGGGCGTGGCCTTGGGAGTGGCCGTCGGGTCTGGGTGGGCGCCGGCGTGGGGTTGGTGGAGGGAGGAAGGGCGCCGGGAGGGGAAGGGGAGGGGAGGAGGCGGTAGCCATTCTCCGAGTTCGCGTATTGGCTTAATAAACTTACATTGATCAATCTGCAGAACTAAAAATATTCGGATCTCTTTCACTTACCCCTCTTTCCACGGAGGCTTTTTGCTCAGCTCAACTGGATTCTATTCTACAAGACATTCAATACAGCCAGGTCATGACCACTGGTCTTATATTTGGGGTTCCTCAACCTTTTCTTCAAAAGCATACTCACAACTAATGGGACAGGCTACAATGCCCCTGTTTATAAATGGTTGTAGAAATGCTTGTCGACCTAAAAGAAAAGATTCTCCTTTGCTTGGTATTTAAAGATAGGCTAAGCACCAGGGAACTCTAAAAAAGGAGAAACATGGCTCTTGACAGCTATGATGGTGTTCTTTGTCATCTAAACATTGAGGAAGACCTGCAACACCTGTTCTTACACTACACACTTTTGCCATGTCATGCTGGAATCTTTTTTTGGGTTTAGCTCACCTCATCCAGCCCAACATTCTGGACGCTTTCATACTCTTGAAGCTGCATTTGCAAAGCCAAGCAGCTTTTGAATAATCTCGGCTATGTTTTGGGCTATCAGGTCTGCCAGAAATGGCCTTGCTTCAGGCATTCTGCTCATTCTCTGGCGTTAGTTAAAAGGTTTTCAGACATGAATTCGCTCTAGTTAGGCTAAGAGCTGAAGCTTCCCTCCAGTCTCACCTTGATCAATGGATCGCTCTCTTTGTGTAATTTTCTTTATTTTCTTTGTTTCTTTTTTTTTATTTGTGTCTTGACCCTGTGTTGTAAGACCTTTCAGTTTTAATAAAAGTGCAGTAGGGGCCCTCTGTTTTGTTTCAAAAAAAAAAACTGAAGTACACCTTTTCTTTGAATGGACATTCAGTGTAACAAAATGGTTTGTGCTTGGTTTGGCAGTGGTGTCAGTGCAAGGAAGTCTATTTCAAATGCTCCAGCTCCAGAGAGGCAGATTCAGTCGTCATTCTTCTGGAGTTGCATCATGCTTTGTCTATGGAAGGAAGGAAATGATTTTGTTTTCAACAATAAAGGTGCCTTCAGTTCAAGCCTGGAAGCGATGCTTTGCAAGTGAAGTCAAGCTTCACCTGTACCTGCTCCGACCACCCTATCCCTGCCTTTGGGGGTTAGTTTTGCTCTGTATATGGGTAAGTTCTCTTTGTGTTAGCTTTTTGCTACTACATGTCTGTCCATGTTTCTTAATACTCTGGCCTTTATATCGATCTCGGACAAAAAATCTTATATCAACAAGAATTATATAATGCCTGCATGACATTTACAAGTTTGGTACACACATATCAACATGTGATGACGTTTTTAAAAATGAATTTAAAAATCAAGAAATTAAAATCAATATTTGAGTGATCTCAAATAAAAAAATATTAAACACAAATATGTAAATCACAAACCTGGATATGCTGTTGCGAAGAAGGGAGAAAAGATCAATGTTCGGTGAGGCGCTCGCCTTGGTCGCCTAGGCACGATTAGTCCTACTCGAGCTGTCCGCACCCCTGGGCGGGCGTAGCTCGGCGGGGTGCGGTGGGGAGGTGCACCGTCCGACGGAGGTCGCCGGTGGGCGAAGGAGGAGCTGGCAGGGGGCAGCGGGGCGCTGCCGCGGGCTGTGCCGGCGACGGCCGGCGGGTGCGCGCGGCGGAAGAGCCTTACGATGGATGTGGATGAGAGAGAGAGAGAGAGAGAGAGAGAGAGAATATGACGTGAGAGGACCTGGTGGCTAGGGTTGAAAACGGATCGGATCGGGCGGATAATGGCTCTCTCATATCCTAATCCTCTTTTTCCTGTCGGTTTTAGAGCGGATCGGATGACCCATCGCGGTTCGGATGCGAATACGGTTTTTAGGATGTCGAGGGAGTGGTGCGGGTTCGGACCGGTCTCGGGTAGGAGCGGGACTTTTAGAGGCGGATAATATCGTTCTTACATGTTGTTTTTAGAATGTGAAACAATTTTTAACCAAACTCATAAAATTGGCAATACAATATTTTAACCAAAGTCATAAATTAAATGCGTGGTACACAATCGTCCGGCAGGTGCTTGGCCAGCAACGCGCTACGTCTGTGGCTCTATTTTGTGCGTGAGTATAGGACTACTTATTTAGCAAATTGCAAATAGGAAATAGAATCACATCCGTTGTGGTGTTGCCTAATGCCTACCATCAAATTAGGTAAATAAGCAACTAATGGAATATCATTCTATATATAGTAAAAATCTACTTAAAAATAAATATTGTTGTCTTTTGGGCTGATCAAAATGTTCGGATATCCTATTATAAGCGTCGAGGATAATCCGCGGCAAGTATCGAGATAATCCATATCCGCCGGATTTTATATCTGTATCCCTTGCGCATCGCATATAATCGGATTCGGATTATCCCGCATCCTTACGGATATTAAAAACATTTCTCCACATCCTTAAAATTCGGATTCGGAGCGGATCGGTACGGAGGAATATCCATACCGCTTTCATCCCTACTGGTGGCAGCTTGAGATGCAAGAGAGACAAGATGATGCCGGAGAGAATACGATGTGAGAGTATAATGTGGAGAGTTGGACCTTCAATTGGGCTTTTCCCTTTCGCCCCTTTTTATAATCATTCATCTCCTTTTTCTTTTTTGCTTTTCTTTCAAGTATTTTAATTTGCTCGTGCATTATTCATCGCCTAGAAGCATAGCAACGCTTAGGCACGTGCGACTAGGCGCTACGTTGAGGGAGTGTCTAAAATCCGCCTAGCGCATAACAAAACTTGAAAAAGATCACGGTCCTTTTAGCTCAGCCAGGAGGCCAACTGCCATATGTGTGTGGTAGTGGTAACGTCAGTCAGCCGAGAAAAATAAAAAATGGTCATTTTCACTTTTTAAACACAACTGAGACAAGTTGTTTTACATATAGCGTTTCCATAAAACAACTTCAGCTCTCCGCAAATGAAGGATTACTCCATTATTTTTTTTTTTGATAATAGCGAGAGCTTTTATTACTCTGTCACAGTAAATCGCTGGACACGATACCCTCAATCGCTTGAGGTACAGAAACAAAGAGTTATACTCTCCTCTGGGTAAATTACAGCGAAAGAAGCTAAAGCATGTGCTACCTTATTACATATCCTTGGACAAACAGATATAGCCACGGACAAAGATCAGACCCTATTACATGCTTGATTTCAGTTGCAGACCACTCATTGATGATAACCCGGAAGTCATCGCTTTGCTTGCCGCCTTGATCAGGGGTCGCATCTGTCTCAGTACCACCTCGGTGATGCCATTTCGGCTGCCATTTTAGGCCCTGAAGACAAGCCATCAGCTCAGCCTGGAGAGGCATTCTGCAGGTTTGGTAAAGTGCCTGCTCCTGCTCGCCAGACCACGCCTTCGTCGTCTCTGATGGCATAGCCCCATCCTCCAGTCCCGAGTCCTGAAGAAAGCCCCATCGGTGTTCACCTTTAACTCCTACAGCCAGTTTTGCCAACATTTGGTCTGACGGTTTTCCGACAAACGGGGATGGCTGGCTTTCAGACTTTTTTCAGACTGCGCACCAGCAATATATGCAATCTCCATTGCCGTTCTGCTGCGTTCCTCCTCCCTCTCTCGGTTCCCTTTCATTCCACCAAAGCCAGAGCAAAGTGATCACCGTGGTCTGCTGCTGTTGCTGCAGCGAATATTCTTGTCATCATATCCATTGGGGAATTTGCTTCTGCATGTTGCATTCACTTCCTCAGATTCAGTTCTCTCCAAACTTCCGTCACCTTTACATTTCAGTAGTAGGTGACCTCCGTCTTCATCAAACTATTGCAGATACCACACTTAGTGTCAATCTTCATGCCACGTCGCCTCAGCACCGACGGACTGCCAGGTATTGTGAGCTCAAACGCCATAGAAATGCTTACGACTTTTGGTGGGCAGTCAAGATTCTAATTTTCTTTCAGAAGTCATCTGTTCTCTGCTCCCTTCCAGCACCCCCCGGCCTGCTTTCGATCGTTGGGTTCTCAGTAGCATAGCTCTATGAACTTTGTATGCCGATTTTACTGAGAACTGACCTTTTGAGTCATAGTGCCATCCCAGTATATCCTACATATCTGAATGAACGGGCAGCGACTTGATGAGTTTTCACATCTTCCTCCCAGAAGGTGTCTAACAGTAGCTGGTCATCCCATCCTTCAGTGTATGGATCAATCAGCTCTGCCACACGTTAGCAATAAATTGCGGCCTCTCGGGTGATCGGTCGTCTAGTGATGCCCCTCGGAAGCCACGGGTCATCCCAAATTTTTATGTCAACTCCCGATCCCACCCTCCAAATAACTCCCTCCTTGAGCAACTCCACTCCCCTCATCACCTGCGCCATGTGTGAGAACAGCCCTCCTTCGCCCTGGCTTGCAACACACTTGTATTCGGAAGTATTTTTGCCTTCAGTACTCTTGCACAAAGAGAATCTGGTGACTGAATGAGCCTCCATCCTTGTTTGGCTAACATAGCCATGTTAAAGAATGCAAGTCTCTGAATCAAGCCCCCTCATCCTTTGGCAAAATCAGTCGGTCCCAACTAACCCAATGCATACTATTCTCCTTATCTTGGTTGTTTCCACCAGTACTTGGCAATCATCGAACTCATTTGGTCACACATCTCCTTTGTGATATCAAAACAAGACATCACAAAAGACGGGATAGCTTGTGCAACAGCTTTAATCATGATCTCCTTTCCTGCTTTGGATAGCAGTTTCTCCCTTCCATCCTTGGATTCTCTGCCACACCTTCTCCCTTCATATATGCAAAACACCTCAGTCCGTGATTTCCCCACATAGACCGGCAGCCCCAAGTATTTCTCACTCATTGTTTCAGACGATACCAGTATTTCTTTTGTCTTCCTCCGAGCTATGTCACTAGTGTTAGCACCCAAATATGTACCGATTTGTCGAGTGTTATCACTTGACCAGAACAGTCTTCATAAACTTTCAAGATGTGTTTCAAATAGCGAATTTCTTCTTCATGTCGCCTTACATAGGATCAGGAATCACATCTGCGAAAGCAAATGTGACAACGAGGGAGCACCTCGCAAATTTTATACCATGAATTCTCCCATCCTCTTCAGCTTTAGTTAGCGGTGAAAAATCTCTACACCACGGGAGGAAAGAGGTAAGGAGAAATAGGATCTGCCTTAGGCCCCTCTCGGCACAATCTCATCGGACAACTCACCATTCACGAAATCTGTATTTCACAGTTGTTACACATGTCATCTGGTTCCACCCAACGCCTATCAAAACCAAGTTTGGTCATCATATCCCTCGGGGAAACTCCATTCCACTCGATGGTATGCTTTGCTCATATCTAATTTTATTGCTGCATAACCCACTTTTTCCCTTTCTTCTTCTCTTTCAGGAAATGAGTCATTTCATAGGCTACAAGGATGTTGTCGGTAATGAGACGCCCGAGGGACAAATGCACTCTTTGTGATGGAATATCACCTCGGGAGGAATCTTCTTTATCTATTCGCCATGACCTTTGACACAAGCATAAATCACATTACATAAGCTTATTGGGCAGATCCTTGATGTTCTCCGGCCTTCAAACCTTTGGGATCAGCACCACGGTAGTGTCATTCCACTTCTCGGGCATCGGACCACCCTTCAGTACCCCAGCACCTCCTTCACCACATCATCCCCACTGTCTCCCAGAACTTTTATAGAAAAGTGCGATTACCATCGGGCCGGGTGCCTTCAGATTTCCAATGGATTTTAGGCGCCTCCACACCTCCTCCACGCGTGAACTCTTTGCAATAGGTTTTCTCATTCATATCTTGATGACCCTTGGTTGCACACACGACAAGAGTTGTTGTGTGTCTTGGCCCTGACTGCCCTGAAAAGTTTGAAAAATGGTTAGTGATAAAAGCCCTCTTCTCTCCATTATTGCTGAGGCAGAGCTGAACTACAATGAGCTGATAAATCCAACACACATCTGAAAGGCATCGACATATCTCAGGCTGTAGCCGCAGCCACTCACCAATTTGAAGCCACCATTGATTGAATCAGGACGCAAGACAAAATCAAGATTGAAACTTTTATGGAAGCTATGCGTAAAGATTGAAACTTCGATCGAGACCAAGCACAGGACACTATGCATCGAACCACGTCTGCCAAGAGATTATATTGCAACCAGGATTAAAAAGAGATTCGATAGTCCTTCCACTGATACAATGACGAGTTCTAGCTAGCAGCTACGTAATGCGTGGCCTCCTTGCAAACTTAACAAGTCAACCGTGTATTCCCTTAGCACTCCTCCAGAGAATCATCATCCTCTGAAGTGGTATCAGAATAATAGTAGTATTCATCCTCTGGATTATAGGAAATTCTGGTAGGAAAGTCAGATTCTTCACCGCACATTTTCCTACGCAGCTCCTTATCCATTTCACGCTTGTCGAAATAGCCATCTATGTGCAGAGTTTCTAATACTGGACAGCTGTTAAGGATGGCTTCTAGGCCCACTTAACCTCCAGGTCACACGCATACAGTTCTAAGGTGTGTAACTTTGGCATCACTGGGATTTCTCCGTCAATTAGCATCTTGAAAACATCTCGTCATATATCAAAATAAGTTTCTTGAGATGAGGGCAAGCTTTTGCAAACGGATCGGAGCATGTTCTCATCCGTGTATTCAATAGTATATTTGAAACAAAGTTCTAACTCCTCCAGGAGGGAGTTTCATGAGTGCTTGAACTAAATCTTCACTTGATTGGTAGTCACTGTAGTGATCACTAATGCAGAGGCATTTCAAGAAAGGTGCACTGCAAGAAACAGAAATATATACTCAGTAATGCTTGAAAGAGTAGCGATGTAGATAAACCATGCATGTGATATGCTGCATCACAGATCTATAAAAATCTTTTTCAGTGCTTCATATCTATTATATTTGTTTTTAGATCCCGCCTTAAGCGTGTTTTTCATAATCGAAAAAGAACTTTTGAATAAACAGCGCTTTCACACTTCCGAGTTCACGAAAGCCCACGCAGAACAACAACTTCGCGCAGCGGTTGTGATCACAAATAGCGATTACAACTAAAGGCGGTAGGAGCCTACATCCCATCCTAGGAACGAGATCAATGGTTGTATCACGTGCGGTACTTTGTTCAAAAGAATATGGAAAGACTCCTTCGCTCGGACCAAGGCACGTGTCCGCGGAAGACACCCCTGCATTTGCTGGATCTCTAGGTGCGACATCCTCCTCCTCATTTTGCGCATAGCCCGGCTTCTTCAACAACTACAATCTAGAATTACGCACTGGCGGTGTTCTCCGCCCTGCGAGCGCTTGCGGTAGTGCTGCCACTGCGCGCATGGCGTGGAAGGAAGCGATTGACATTCTAGAAGCGGTAGCGATTCGCGGCCTATCAAGGAGAGGTGTGCACAGCGGCGAGCGAGATCAGCGCCTCTATCTCCTCTGGACCGTAGTAGTGGAAGCCACAACACCGGCAAGTCGGCGTCCAGCTGCCGCGGTGGCGACATAGCGGCGAGCGCGAGAAGCCTCAAGAGTCACAATAAGTGCTGGAGGGCGGTTGGCGGCGACAACCCCGGCACCGCGGATCCTCCGCGCCAAAGCCCTGATCCCGCACTTGCAGCGAACGCAAGCCCGTGGGTGGTCCCCTTCATTGCACGAGGCGCATCGCGGCCGGGGAGTGCGTGAAAACCAGCGACCTAGGCGAGATTGACCTGCGGCGCGGTGAGGCGGGAGAGCGAGGGTAATGCGCAGCGTCGAGTGGAAGCCGAAACACCGCGCTAGCTCCAGAGCTCCCTGGCGAGGTCTGCCGGCGGCCCGGCGAGGCGAATCAACCACCATCATAGAGCGGCGCCCCTTGATGGCCTCAAATGGCTGTGTGGCGAAGGATGCAGACCCGCAGAACTCCACGCGACGCCGGTGTCCAAGGAGGTGGATAAAGTGAGACCCCCCGGCGCACGTCGTCTGCCCGGCCCGGTAGTCCACGGCGAGCCACGCCGCGAGGAGGACAGCGATGCCATGATGCGACTGTCGGCGGAGAGCAAGAGGCGCGAGCTCGTCCAAAGCGCCGGGCGCCTTACGGCCTACCGCGTCGCGCCACGCCTTAGCCCTAGAAGGCGTGGAAGGCTGGCGGCGGCTCCACCAAGTCCGGGGTCCACGGCGATGAGTGAAACGTTAGTGAGCGGCGGGCGACCGGCCAAAAGAACAAATGACCCTCTATGGCGGTGAGGGAGGCTTGTTACGGCACAGCTTGCGATCCTGCGCAGGTGGCTGAAAACTCCCTTACGGCGAGAGGCATCGCGGAGGTAGCTGCAGAGGTTGCAAACCGATGAGGTGGTGGAGGTAGTTGAGAGCACCTCCCACGCAATTCAGCCGGGAAAGGGACCGAGGGCCCGCGGTAGCGGTGAGAGGCGGTTAGGGTGTACCATAGCTGTTGTGCGCCCGCGGGCGGACCGACTCCGATGGCGCGGCGTGGCGCCGAGCCATACCGCGTCGAGGCGGAGATATGTTAGCGGCGGACCCCGCGTCGGCGCCCAAAAGCGCCGCCCGAGGCGAGAATACGCCCGTCCGCACTAGAGCGAATAGGCCGAGTCATGCACAAGCTTTTGTACCGCGGTTTACGCGCGGCGAGACCTCCAGGCCGCCCGCCCGTGCGCCGAGCCCGTTCAGGAGCGCTGCAGCGTGCGCCGCCTTGCCGTCGGCGGCGGACATCTGTTGCGGTCCAGCGGCCGCGATTTGCCGGGCGAGCTAGGACCCTCCTAGCCACAATGGTACCCGGTCGGATAGCGTCGAGGAATGCGATGACGCAGCACCAAGGTGGGGGTTGTAGCTAAGAGTCGGACGACTCAATCCTCAGATCCAACGGCTTTGGAAGGCGGCCAGGAATCTGCGCCGCGGTAAACGTGGGGTGTCGATGAAACACGGGCCCTTGCTTCTTTGGTCGGTGCGGACTGGATAGCAAAACGCCGGCCGCGGCGGCCGATGCAGTGTAGCTGCGCTGCGTCGCAAAACATGTCGCCGGCAACAACCACGTGTGAGGTGCGGATTGACCTCGCGAAGGTAGCCCGGCCCGCCCCGTCGACCTCCCTACCGTCTCCAATGACACTGGGGAGGCCTGCCAATGGGGAAGCGGTGGTGGTGGGAGAGGATAGATACCATGGGAGCTGGGAAGGTGGTAGGTGGCTGGGGCAGTCACCCGAGGCTGGGAAAAGGATTCCCCATGGGTCGATAGATCCAGGGGTGAGGAGACACTGGATCTACAGCTGGATAGGGGGTGGAGGGCTAGGATGGGTACATTATATAAAATGGTATTGAAAACAGAGTATAGAGATTATTGGGACAAAAGATTAAAGCTACACCTTTGCATTTGACCACGATCTAACTGTCTAGATTAATTTAAAAGGATAAAAATATTTGCTGAGAGGCCACAGAAATAACCAGTGTAATAGCTGAACCACTGGACTTTTGTGATGTTCTAACGGTCTAGATCTGCCCAAAAGAATCCCATACCACTTAGAATTATATTGTAAGATTACGATCTATCACCAATAATAAAAAGCGAAAATTTACTGTCGACTGCGCAGAATTCCATCCGCCTCCACCCTATCTCATCCAATCGCAGGTTCACGGGATTTGATGGAGAAGCTGCGTCGGAGTTCGAGTCCTACTCGATGATGACAAGGAAGGCTGCTCTCGAGGATGGCTTGCTGGGTTGGTGCCTGGCGACCCAAGGGGCGATGGCGAGCTCCTCTACCAAATAGGGTACAAATCAATCCAAATCAGACAAGATCAATAACTCCTCAAATCAATTCAATAAGTCAAATCGATCGGACCATCATATCACGCGCAAAGAGGGCACCCAAAAATTGCTACGTCCCCGGCTCGACGCTCACCGGATCTGGACGGCATCCTTGTGCCATGGAGCCCGCCGCTGACTGGTCCAGCGAGATCACGCAACAGAGTGAGGAACGTGCGATCCTGAAGACTCTCGCGGGCCGATGGGAAGAGCGCCCTCGCTAGCTGCGCGGAGGTGTGGCGTGCGAGCTCCGCCGTCGCCGCCCGCGTGGTGCCCGCGGCTGGAGCCATGTCCAGTGAGATCTGCCCGCTGGCACGAAAGCACTGCAGGCACGCGAGGCCAGAAGCAGGGGCTAGCGTCGAAGGCGGCAAAGAGACTAGCGTGGGGAACAGCGGGCAAAAGGTGACTTGGGGAATAGAGAGCGGCGGTGGCCGAGAATCCTCGCAGACGTCGCCAGCATCTCCTGGCCAGCAATATGCAGGTGGGTGCTGTTTTGGGTAGACACGGATGGTCGATTTGAATAAGATGGACAACTGAGAGTAAAATAAAGGAGGATATAGAGAGAGGACAAGTTACAGCACACATGAGGGTGGTATGGGCTGTAGCATGATTTCACCCTGGGGTTGATTTCTTACTGTTTTAATCCATCATGTGAATAATTTCTTACTGTTTAATCCAGGGATGTGAAGGTAGAGTTGGCGAGGAAGACAAGAACTTTCAATGTAATGGAATTTATTTGATTTTAAGGGTTAAGGTAAGTAAATCAATTAAAAATAGCTACTCTCTTTGTCCCACGATAGTTAATGTTTTAGATTTAGAGGACATGAGGAGCAAAGGCCTGGTTTAGTGGCCGGTATTAAACATAAATTATTAGAAGCTACTATAGAAAGAATATAATAGATATGTTATATCTCATTACCTAATTTCTTATTAGAATTTTTGATAGTTTTTAATCTGGATTTCGTGTAGCCTTGAGACATATTCTTAGTAAAAAGGAAAAGAAGCGATACATTGTTGGTATTATCTAATTATTTAAATTAAATCAAAAGATGAGTCTATGTTAATACATTTATAGCTAGATATTTGTTAGTAACATAATTAT
>JADLZK010005547.1:0-38008 GCA_015847255.1 Hyparrhenia diplandra
ATCCTCCCCTGCTTGAGTGATTTTTTTTTTCTGCGGAAACACCATCACAAGGTCAAGTTCAACCATTTGCAATAGGAAGCAGTCTCGAGACCTTGATGGTGGGACAGCACGGACCCCTTCTCTCATTTCCAAAAACTTAGCTTAGATTTCAAAATTTTAGCACATGAGCATCAAGGTTATCTAAGCAAGTGTATAACTCAAAAGGTATGAGACATAGCAACCTAGCATACACACATGAAAGCATAAAGGGATCTCATGCATCCTACACATGCTAGTTGCCATCTCAGTGGTGAACAATTTTCATGTTTCATCATTTTAAGTTCACATTAGAAAAATGGCTTAGCTCATAACATATATCAAGTGAGCAAGATGAGCCTAAAGCCACAAGCACCATCATGTAAATCATACTAACTAGAGCATAGTCTCATTCCAATCAATATAACCAAGCTCTCAAGATGATCTAATATACATGATGAAATGATTTGCAATATGATACAAAAAAGCCAAAAAGGAATAAAAGCAAAACTAATATACAAGAGAGACAACATCCCACTCAAAAGGGATAACAAACACCCAACTCCCTCATAGCGGGAAAATTGGGTTTGCTCAAGTGGCTTTGTGAAAAATGCGCAAGCTGGTGTTTGGTGTCAACATGGCGCAAGTCTATGTCACCTTTCTCTTTGTGGTCACGCAAGAAGTGAAAGCGGACCTCTATGTGCTTGGTTTTGGAATGGAGCACAGGATTCTTAGCAACACTAATGGCACTAGTGCTATCACAAAATAGCGACACTCTCAAAAAGCTCGGGCCATAGTCTCTCAAAGTGGCTATCATCCAAAGCGATTGTGGCGACAAAGCGGCGGTGACAACATACTCGGCCTCGGTAGTAGATTGTGTGACACTAGGCGCTTGCGAGAGGACCAAACACAAGAAGTTCAATAAGCTGACAAGTCCCCAAGCGTGGACTTCCTCTCAATACAACACCCAACATAATCGGCATCGGAATAACCACAAAGCGAGAGAGAAGAAGAAGCCCGAATACCAAAGGCCAAACTGGGAGTGAACTAGAGGTACCTAAAGATCCTCTTCACCTTTGGCGATGAGAGGTCTTGCCCGGCAAAGCCTCAAAGCATCTTGCTTGAGGGAAGCTGTGAAGCTGGATATACGGTCTTGTAGCCATCGGGTAAAACAATGACCCCGATCATCTTTGCGGTATTCCTTACGGTCCACGGCCTCTCCATCCTCATCGCGTCAAGTGCCATTGTGGTGCGACATGGGCGTCGAAAGAGGCTTGGCCTCGCCCATATTGAACTTCTTCAAGATGTCCTTGGTGTACTTCCCTTGATGCCGCGAGCGTCCCTTCCTTAGATTGCTTGATTTGCAGCAAGGAAAGAAAGTCAACTCTCCCATCATGCTCATCTCAAATTCCCTACTCATGATTTTTGAAAACTTGAAAACAAGTGCATGAGAGGAATCACCAAAGATGATATCATCCACATAAATCTGAACTAGGAGAGTGTCAATGCCTTGCTTGAGGAAAAACAATGTTTTATCTACCGAACCCATCACAAACCCCTTAGCTATCAAGAAGGACTTCAACCTATCATACCAGGCTCTAGGGGCTTGCTTAAGACCATACAAGGCTTTGTTGAGTTTAAAGACATGAGTGCAGGTACTTGGAATTTTCAAAGGCGGGGGTTGCCTCACATAGACCTCTTCCTCTATATACCCATTTAGAAAGGCACTCTTGACATCCATCGATACAACTTAAACCCCTTTGAAGCTGCAAAGGCTAAAAGGATCTAATGGCCTCTAAACAAACAACAGGTGCAAAGGTCTCTTCATAGTCTATCCCTCTTTTCGACAATACCCCTAAGCTACTAACCTAGCCTTGTTCCTTACTACCACCCCATCCTTACCCTGTTTGTTCTTGAAGACCCACTTGGTACCTATAGGATGACACTTTCGGGAGGTGGAGGTACTAGAACCTAGACTTGGTTTCTCTCAAAATTCTCAAGCTCCTCATGCATGGCATTAACCCAATGCGGATCATATAAAGCATGTCCAACATCTCGGGGGTTCAAAAGAAGCTACAAAAGCGAGTGAGCAAAGTGGGGAATCTGATAGGACTTGGACCGTGTGACCATTTGGTCAAGTTCGCCGATCATCATCACGAGGAGGGTGTCGACCTTTGGATGTGCGGGGTGCTTCCCTTGAAGAGGGGTTGCCTCCCCTCGACGATGCTTGGGGTGTTGGTGGTCCTTAACTCATATTTTTATACCACCAATAAACAATATAGAGTTCACCAATAACAATGTAGATAGGGTTTTTAAGCTAACCATTTTTCATAGTTTTGGTGGATTCACTTGTTCTCTGAGGTCAACCATGAAAGCATTTAAAAAAGGAGCCAAGGCAAAGGAAAATATAGAAGAAATCATATAATAAAAATGGCCCAATGCAAAGCAAGGAAAAAAGAGGAGAAAAACCCAACAATCATGGATATCAATGTCCAAACATAAACCCAAGAAGTAGAGGCCCAAGTCAACCAAAATCCATCATGGACTGCAAGAGTGGAGTCTAGTATTTTTGGCATATCTCCCTCATACGAACTCAGATTTTGGACCACTATACCTTTTTCGAGAAAGCTTACTCGAGGCTGATGCACCCACAAATCTCAGCCCATTTGGCCCAGGATGGGTCTTGGGCGCGGGCGAGGCACCAAAACGCCTCAACTTGCCCGCAGGTGGGCCATGCTGATGTACCAAGGTGGGGTTGCGGTGGTGGCTAGGTGCGGTGAACCTCGAGAACCAATGTATTGTGGTGGGTTTGGACATAATGAGGGGAGGAGAAATTGACAAACACCCCCTCCACCTCACCTATAAGTAGAGAGCTCCATCTCCACTCTCAACAACAACTTTCCAGGATCAAGAGCTCCTCCTCTTCTCTAGAGCAACATTCAATGGGCTTAGGCCTAGCTAGCTAGTAGAGCTTGGTAGTAGAGATGTGAGGGAGAGCTCGGAAGTAGGGGACGTGTCGGTGTCTCCCGCCTTGTACATCGGCGAGCATGCACTTTGTACCTTGGCGGGATCGTTACAAAGTGAGGTGTTCATGATTCTTTTGGTAATTAAGTCTTTGTTTAGTTAAGCATTGTTTATACTTGCTTCTAGGATCGATAGTCCATCCTTGGGTAGAGCTCTAGTAGAGGAACCTCTGGCGAGAGGGTCTGTACAACACTAGGGTTGTAGGCGCTAAGCGTGGCGTGGTGTGCGAGCTAGGAGTTATCTATTGTTTATTCGCGTGCTCCATGTGTGGTTGAGGGGTAGGCGGTGGTGGTGGTGACCCTGTCCGAGTCCTTTGTTATCCCCCCCGTCTGGAGTATTTGTAGAGCTAATTGCGGTCTTACTGTGTTAGGTGTGTTCGATTGCGAGAAGTGGCGGTATAGGTGGAGTTTAGCTATCCTTAGATCCAAAGCCATAGGAATCCTTCTTTCCTCTTTCCAACTCTACCCTTGGGTTGTCCTTGGATAAACTAGCTAGGAGAAAGTACCTCCATTCCTCGTGAAATATATGATACCACGAATACCACTTAGGGTGGTGAAGTGCTACAAATGGTATTTCCGTGTAAACTGCTTGATTTTTACGCTTTCATTAAGCGCTAACAAGCATTTCTAAGCGCCGTTCTTGAGAGCGGTTGCTATTTTCTTGAGCCTAGTTAGTCCTTGTATACGTATGCTCTAATTTTATAAAAACCAAAATAGTTATTTCTTTCACCTTTTTGAACATGAAGCCCCCACCAATTCAAAATCTTTTTGCTTCTTCAAGGGGAGTTCTTAGAGCCACCATCCTTTTTCAAAACCAACGTTTTCATCGGTTTGAACTCCACCCTAGATTCAAAGCCCATGGTTTGGGCACAACCCTTCTTTGGGTTCAACAAGGATGATCCTTTTGACCATCGCAAGATTTTGAGGAAATGTGTTCATGCCTAAGCATTCTGGCTTGACACAAGAAATTCTTAAGTGGAAGTTGTTTCCCTTCTCCCTCAAAGGAGAAGGCGAAGCAATGGTACATTAATGCCATAGAGAGTGCGAATGGAGGCGGGATGAACTTAAGGACAAGTTTTATCTTGCATTCTTCCCCATGTCTCGTATCATCCCATTTTGCTCTACAAGGGCAATCCTCGATTTCAAGCAAAATGAGAAGGAATCCATAGGTGCGGCTGGGCTAGGTTTTTAATGTTGATACATACTAGCCGGACTTGTCATTACTCGATAGTGTGATTTTGCATCTCTTTTGTTGGTCTTGACATAGAAGCTGCCCTATACCTTGACATGGCTACGGGAGGGGTCATTTGCACATAAAACCGGCGGAACAAAGGAAAATCCTTGATCACATCCTAGAGAAGCACGCTTCTCCCATTGTAAAACAACCCTATCCATAAGCAGGGCATGTCAAGCTTTGAGGCCCTCATCGGCCGAATCCTTACCCCTGCCATCCTTAGATTATTTGTTGGCGCTCACCAAACCATGAACATCAAAAGGATGGAATGTTTAATCCTTCAAAGTTTCCAATTGAATTCGAGGATTATGGCGGAGAACCTCGAACCTTTCTTGGCATGAAAGGAGCATATTTCCTTCTATGGAAATTTCCTCTAAAATAGAACCGTCAAAGGAATGGTTGATGGAGTTGAAAGCGTTCTTCTAAAGCCATTCGAGATTCTTTCACCTTCCCGACTATATCTTGTTCAATATAGGAAAATTCCATAGATGCCCTACACAACCCTAGCGTCAAGACTAATATCATGTCGCAATTCCTTGTGGAAACCCTTTTGGGCAATATACGCTAGTCCGGCCAGACAAACTCTTCAAAAAGTCCATCGGGACTCATTTTTGAAGTGTTATTGGGATTGCTAGAACGTGCGGTTGAAATTCATGGCGAGGTTCCCTTAGACTTCCATATACGATTTCCATCCTCGATTTTGATCTTCTCATAGGCTACCCTCTCGAAAAGCTTTTTCATGAAAAACCTATCCATAGGGCCATGATGAAAAAGTTGGGAAAAGAATGCTTCGCCTCTCACCTAGAAATCCCAAAAGCGGAGCATCTTCCCATCAAAACCCCATTGAGGTGGCAAAGTTCATATCCCCACTCGTTTCACGAGCTTCTCTCTCATCCTTGTGAAATGGAACATCCATCACCCTCGCTCGAACAAAAGTCGTGTCCCTACGGCCATCAAAGCGTTGTTCTCGATTGTGGTCGAGATTCAACGTTAGTCCTTCATGATACATCTTTCAAGGATAAGAACTCCTATGCCATGGACATGCGGGAAGCACTAACTCTAGAGACCAAGATGAAATCCGCTAATGAGCATGAAAAAGTCATCTTTTGGGATTCCTCATGTTTCGTGCTCACTTTTTTGGATCTCTAGAGTTTGTCACATAAACGACCACGTACCCTATGAGGATCCCAACCACCTCTTGATCCTCGTTCACAAACTCTTTAAGAGGATGGTTGTGGATGCTTTTCGTCTACCACAAGTATTGCCCGATCTCGTAGTGGCACGATGGGCGCATCTTGTAGCTTGATCATAAGCGGTCAATGATTGGTGGTCAATTTGGGAACTACCAACATTGGCAATTTACAAGATCAAGTTCCCAAGGTCAAGCTTGTGACCATAAACAAAGCAACTGCTTAGGAGATACTCAGGACTATCAAAAAAAATGTGTTAATAAATTTATATTTTGATGTTTATCTTAAAAATTCTTACTATCATGAAAACGAAAAAAAATATTTATAATAATTATCTTTAAAAAAATCTCTCTTAATATTATTCTCATAAAAGAAAAAATATAATCCCTATTATTATTGTTATAATAAAAAAAAAAAAAGTCTTTCTTATTAATAAAAGCAAGAACATGTTATCAAGTTAGTATGCACCTTGAGTATTCTTGTAAGCTAACTATTTCAGGTGGAGACTAAGAAGAACAACAAGCAGCATGCGATGCTTTCGAAAACATAGGGCTACATCAACTAGAAACTTTTGATGCTCTTGGGTGATGGAACATACTCAAAGGGAGACCACGACCTGCATACTTGACTTTTACACAAAAGTCCAAGTGTGGGAGGGAGGATGGTGAAAGTCACGTTCCACACACACTAAGGGGTCATTCAAAAAAAGGGTGAATGAAAGATGATGTTAGCCTTGCCATGCTAAAAAAAAGAAAGAAGAAAAAAAAAAAAGGATTGAAAAAAGAATATAGATAAAAAAAGAAGTGAAAAAAAGAAAAAATATAAAAAATAGAAGAAAGAAAGAAAAAAAAATATAGAAAAGATAAAAAAGAGAGAAGGAGGATTCTCCTCTTCTAGACCTTTGCTATCATCAAAGCTTATGGTCTATACACACCATGTATGTGGCTTAAGCCTTGTTGAATTACGAGTTGGATCATGTGCAACAAATCAACCATTGCGGCAACTTTGAAACTCCATCCACCGCGGCTGCAGGTAAATACACTTTCGGGTATGCAAAGGCAATTGAATCAAAAGGAGAAAGGCGGAAGTTATAAAAAAAGAGAAAGAGGATAAAAAAAAAAAAAGAGACAAAATAAGTCTTCTCCTTTTAGACCTCTGCCACCACTAAGCCCCATGGTTCATTTACACTACTTGTGTGAATGGTCTACCCACCCAATGGTTAAGCTTGGGAAGGATCAATGGTAAACCAGTAGTAATAACATATTCAAGTTCTTATCCACATGCGGCCGGTAAAAGTACACTTAGGTATGCAGAGGTGATTAAAAAAAAGAAAAAAAAAAAAAAAAAAGGATGTAAAAAATATATATTAAAAAAATATGGGAAGAAGAGAGGGCGGGCGCCCCATGTGGCCAAGATAAACACCAATGTTCCACCTGGCTCCACCCAATATTGCTTCCATATAATAAGCAATAAGGGTTTTTCCACTATTTTGTGTGGCCTAGCCTTGTTGCTTACAGTAAGTTTTTGGTGTGCCTCCCTCGGCTCTAGCTAGAGGAAGTCATGGCCAAACCATGATCATCAAGCCACCAATGCAGCAACTACAAAAAGTTTACAACCACATATCTCACCGGTACTTATACTCTCGGGTATGTAAAAGGTAATGTTCACCAACATCTACCGCTCACTTTTGTCTCCATAAAAACAAAACTTTATGCTTCTCTTGTTTTATATCATATGCTTTGGTTTGGGTGAATTCTATAGGTACACCAATAGGTCTTTTTAAATTAAGCATGGTGCTTAGGTTAAAAATAACGTTCTTTAATCAAATTTTGATATGGTGTTAAAATTTTGATTAATGAACTTAAAGTATTATTATAATCAAAGGAAGTAATCTATGTGAGGAGATAAATCAAGGCTTTGTTTACATTGCTTCTTTATGTTAGCCTTATTTGAGTAATTAATGATGGGGTGAACAAATGTAAATGAAATAAAAAATAAATACTTGAAAATATTAAATAAACAAATAATAGTAAAGGTTACAATAATAAAATCTAGGCTCCCCGTTGTGCAAGGCGGTAGAGCCCTTGCTTGTGTCTTTGTTTTTTTGTTTTTTTTTTCTTTATCAAATAAACAGGGTACAAGAATAAGTATGCGGGAGATCTCTCAACCACAACAAACAAACATTCCGAGATCTCCCACCATCACATTGCACAACCCGAATGATCCATCATGTAGAAGGACAAGGCGAGCGACTTCCATTTGACTCCTTCCTCTTCAGCGGTGGTTTTGTGCAACTCTACCCTCATCTCCCAAAGTTTTGAAGTTTAAAATTGAGAAAATTAAAAAGACAAAACTTTTGATGCTTTATCTCCATGCTATCCTGTGATAAAAATTTGCATACTCTTTATTCCTCGCTAATATTCCTATAACTTGTGAACACTTATTCTTAGGGACCCCATGTTACCCAAGTAATTGGAATATGTGATATAACTAAAATGATATGAACCTTGCTCTTTTATATAGAGAACTTGGGATTTGTTTTCAAAAAATCAAAATTCAAATAGCATGCTCCTCAATGATATGAAAATTCCTACGAGCCATATCTAGTATATCAAGTTCAAAAACCTTCACATATATGCTACTTATCGGTAATTAGGTATACCACGGTCCACTGATGGCACCGGCCTGGCTAATGTGTTGCAATGATGGCCTAGCTCAAGAACAATGACACGGTGATTTATCTTTGGTTCGGCAATCGAGGCACCCTAGTCTAGTGTATGGCACTATCGAGCTCAAAGTGCTCGTGTCGGGGCGAAAATACAAGCTGGCGAGAGAGGAGATGAGCTCCAGGTCTCAATGTGATGAGTGAAATCGGCGGTGTGTGTGTGTGCTTTACGTGTGGAGAGAGCCTGCTCCCCTCGGTGGTAGAGCCCTCCCTTTTATAGTCATAAGGGGGCTCACGAGGGGGCCCACCGGCCCGGAGCTCTTAGAGATAGAAGGAATACAAGTTTGGGGGTGAAGAGGAAAAGTTCCTCCAGTGTCGGGACACGTCGGGCTGTCCCGGCGTGCGCACGCGGCCGCCGCCCTATTTCCAGGCACGCTCGCCGAGTCGTCGTAGAGCAAAACAAAGCGAAGCTCGTATCGATACGTTATACGTGTGGATGGCGAGCTTGCAAGCTCGTCGGTCGGCAGCGAGGGGACAATGAACTCGTCCGCCGCCGTCCGTGCTTCTTTGCATCCCCTACTCGCCCATGGAAACGCGCCAATACCAGCGAGGCGAGATCATGCAGAGCGCCGCCTTGCATTCGCGCGCTCACTGCAGGGTCGCGAGGAAAATGTGTGGCCAGAAGGCTCGATGTAGAGCCCGACTTCATCCGATCGGAGGTCATTCTTGTCGCTAGTGGTTGTCCCTTATGCTTGTCGTCACTTAGCGTGGTCGCGGCCCCCATGCCTCGCGTGCCGTCGACGATCTCGTCAACTACGAAATACGGTCGTGAAGCTGCGACGTCGATCGCGTAAGAGTGATCTTTGGATCCCAATCATTGCGTCTGGATTCTCCCCGTCGTCTTTGGTTTGGTGTTGGGGGCTCGTTTGGGAGACGGAGGAGCTCGTCATCAAGCGAATTTCGTCGCATCGAGTTCCACAGGGAGCTGCGTTCGGCGGAACTTTCCCTCGGGACGGGCTCGAGCGCCGGAATTTTTGGATCTTAGCGTCCGTGAGACCCGATGCTTTCGATGCGGGGCGTCCCGTCGGGTTCGGCTTTTATCGCGGGGTGACGCGTCGTAGTTAGTGGGCACTCCCGCTCCTTTTATCGCTTTGTCGAGTTGGGTTAGGATGGTTGACTTAGCCGGAATATCGTGTCCCCACGAGGTAGCCCCGGCCAGCGCGGGGGTCGGACCACGTGGCTTGTTGTCTTGCGTTAGGGTGCTCGGGTTAGGGACCGGATGTTCTCATCGAGGGGTGCGCGCACCCGCGAGTGTAACCCCCGGGCTGCGGGAGGATGCACGATCTCGCGGAGGCTTATTTTGGTGAGGATGCTTGTGCCGTGGTGTGCCTTTCGGGTCCCTCTTAGGGAGGGGCGGTGAGAGCTTGAACCCGGCTTTACCACGTGGCGAGTCGGCGCTCTTTGACTTTAAAGCGGATTTTGAGTGTGAGGTCGAGCTGCGTTGAGGGGCGAGCTCGTTCGTCGGGCTGACTTGTGGGCCAACCTCATATTCAGGGACCCGTCCTCTATAGTCCGAGGGGTCGTAGGATCCTCGGCGGCTCGTGCCTCCTCGCCGGAGGAGGATGACCGAGGGCGGTTCGCGATCATTGGCGACTCAAGCGTGACTTGGATGGAGCCCCGAGTCCTGAGGGATGCTCGGGGGCGTGGGCCGTCGGCGCCGCTCCTCCGTTCGCTCCTTGCTCGGGGTGTCTCTCCGCGTTTTGTCGAGCTCACGAGCCCAACCTTGCAAACCAGGGCTCGATTTCATCGTGAGCTCGTCGTTATCTTCAAGCTTCGACATAGCGGCGAAAGTCCGGGGGATGTGACCGTTAGCGATGAGCTTGCCCGGACTCTTCGCTGCGGTAAAAAGAGCCGTTGGAAAAAGTTACCGTTAGGAAGTTTCTTTGTT
Organism: Hyparrhenia diplandra; assembly: GCA_015847255.1. Classification (NCBI taxonomy): domain Eukaryota; kingdom Viridiplantae; phylum Streptophyta; class Magnoliopsida; order Poales; family Poaceae; genus Hyparrhenia; species Hyparrhenia diplandra. The sequence goes on from JADLZK010005547.1 coordinate 10,076, forward strand.
GGGGCGGCCGTTGCTATCGTAGCGGCGTTTAGCCTTAAGTTTTCGCCACGTGGCGTGGCGTGGAGGGTGCGGAGGGGTTCGGTGATGGAGTGGTGGGCCACCACAGGCGGCGCGCCGGTGAGTCCGCCCGAGCTCATCCTATAAATGGGGGGGGAGATTCGGGGTTCTCCCCTTCACTTTCCTTTCCGCCGCCTCGGCCTTCCCTCATTTTCTTGCCTAGATCTCAATCCGCCATTGCCGCTGCGTGAAGAGTTCCCGCCCGGCACCTTCCCGATTCGCTATTGAGGCGAGAGACATGGGTTCGTGGTCGCCGTCCAAGGTGGCCGATGATATCTTTGCGGAGTGCGTGGCGCTTGGTGGCCTCCGTCGGCTGCGGCCCGGAGTGGATCATGCCATCTCGGCGCACGCCACTCCCCATCCACCCCGGCCCGGCGGCTCGTCATCTCCTTCGCCTCCTTCCACGTCAGGGGCTTGGCGTGCCGGCGTCGGACTTCTTCCGCGGGGGTTGTTTGTCGTCTTGGGGGCCGAGCTCGACATCGAACCCCAATGGCTGCTTCACATCGCGACCTTCACCACCCTGAGGGGTGGTGGGGATCGAGCCCGATTGGGAGCTTTTCAAGCACTACTTCCACGCCAAGGTGACGCATAGCTCCGGCTCGGGAAGGAACCCGTCCCAATTGGTTGTATCATCTTTGCAACCTTGACCAGGGGCGTGAAGGAGAAGTATCCTACCATCGTCTCTTGCGTCGAACACAGGGTGGAGAGGCGAATGGTTCCCCGAAAAATGACGAGGAGCACCCTCTTCCGCTTCCGGCGGCGTGATCCTCGACTCGGCAAGCTTTGGAGGGGATCTCCCCAGACCATCGCTCCACGAGGTCAAGGTCATTGCTCGGAAGGGTGGAGCTCCTCAAGCAGCGGACCTCACGGAGCCCCTCCTCTACGCTTGGGCCACGGGGGGCGGGGTCCTCCCCTTGGAGCGGAGGGCTCTCCGCTACGGGAGATGGCCAGGAAGAAGCCTTGGGATTTGTACGGTGGCCGCGACCTCGCTTCCTGCAGACTTGGGAGGTGGAGTGGGTGGTCGCCGCGGGGAGGCACCGGGAAGGCTTTCAAGATCCGACGGAACAATGGCATACGCACGGCGCCGGAGACCTTGACAGCAGCCTTTTGGTGAGTTCACATTCCCATTTTTCTTCTCTTTCGAACTGTCTCTATTTTCACGAGGAGTAATTCTACTCATCTTTGCGAGGTTGGCGATGTTCATCTCGAGCCCCACCTTCCGCCGGCGGCCGGTCCCTTCCACTGTGCGTTCCGCCGGGGAAACATTTCGCCTCGCCCGCGAGTGCTGCCGCCAAGATGTTGGCCAGCGCGCCGCCGCGAGAGTCGGGTGAGCGCGGCGGGGCGGGCGGCCTTCGCGGCCGATCCCGAGGACCGGGGCGCGTCGCCGAGGAAGCCGGGGGCGTCGTCATCTGGGTGGCGGCCGTGGCCCCTCATCGGTCCTGCGCGCGCTCGGCCGGCCCTTCTTCGAGGGCTTTGTCGATGGAAAGGGCGGCGGCGAGCACCGCGGCGGAGGAGAAGCGCGGCGGGGCGTGGTCGTTGGGTAGCGTCGGGCTTGTTGCCTTCTTTGAGCGGTTGTGTGCGGCGTCGAACTCTTTCTCTCGTTCGTTTTCGATCTTGACTTTTTGACTTTCTTTGCACGTGCGGGGAAAGTAAACCCCTTTGGGACCCCGAACCCCCGAAGCGGCTCGGAACGGCGGCGGTCGAGCTCGGCGGTCCCTCCTCCCATCGTGCGGGCCCTGGGGGTGGTCGCCCCAACGAGAGGAAGAGCAAGCCTGGGTCCGCGGGGAGTCTTTGCGGCGTCGTCGTCGAGCCCGTCCGGTGACTCGGGCGATGGCGTCGTTGATCGGTTGACTGCGCGCGGCTAGAGGGACCTGGTGCGACCTGCTAGCTGCCGTCGTCTCGGGCGCGCGTGGAGACGGAGGTGATTGACCTCGGTTCTCCCGAGGAAGGAGGAGGCGAGGATGTCCCTCGGGGCCGGACCTCGGGCGGCGCCGGATCGTCGACAAGGGGCGGGTCCTTGGCTCAGCGCGGGGGCGCGGGCGCCAGGCTACGGGGCGTGCGTGATCACGGTCTTTGACGAGCTATCGTCCATGGAGACCGTGCGGCGTGAAGTGGGGACGGTGATCGTGGCAGCGCGTGATTTCGGCGAGCCCGCGAGGAGAGCGCGAGCTGGCGAAGAGCCCAAAGATGGGCGCGCGTGGCGCGGTCGTGGATGAGCTCGCCGTGGAGACTCTGGGTGTTCCGGGAGGTCCCTCGGGCCACGCCCGCGCCGACCCCGACGCCCGCGGTGGACATCACGAGACCACGCCGCCTATGGGCGCCCGGGGCGGAGTCACCTCTTGGGGCGTGGGTGACCTTCAAGCAGCGCGGCGGATCCGCGCGGTTTATCGTCGGTCGGGGGCCTTGGAGGTTCGTTGGAGGCCGGGCTCTGGCCGGCCCGGCCGTGCATCGTTCCTTTGTGGTCGGCGGGATGGCGTCGCCCGCTGGCCGCGGCGGAGGTGCCGCCACTTTCCCACCGAGAGGGCGTGCCTCCACCACATTATTGGGGTAAGAGATCTAACCGCGCCCACCTCGCTTGCGATCTGAACCCGTGGCGCTAATTTGCTCTTGCGGGACTTGAGGGACGCGGTCGTCGGCTTCAACCCGCGTGGTGGAGGCGGAGCGAATCGAGGGTCTCTTGGGAGCTAAGGCGTAGCCCCTGGTCCGTCTTGGCGGGGGGACTCGGTCGGGTGTCGCCGCGCACCTGTGACTCCGAGGCGGCATCGGCGATGTTGCGGAGCATATCCGCGAGTGAGGGAACGCACGCCGCGGCGAGGCCGGGAGGTCGCCGGCGAAGTCCGCCGCCCGGCGAGCGGCGGCGGTGAGGAGTGAGGCTTGTTGCTCGGGGCCGTCGCCCGGCGTGAGCTCATGCGAGAAAGAGCTCGATGACCTCCGTCAAGCCTTGGAGGACAAGGGCTTGGCGCTTCGGCAGGAGCGTTGAGCTCGATCTTTGGAGAAGAGCGCGACGCAAAGGAAGGCGCTCCGGGACCGTGGCCGAGTTGGAAGGTAAGCGCTACTTCCCAAACTCATTGTCTCCCTCTTTTTTTCCTTTGAGCGCTTAGGGCGATAGGTGGGTGTTTTAGTTTACGACCACGAAGCCGCCGATGGGTCGATTTTGTTTGGCGCCGGAGGCCGAGGGAATTTGGCTCGATCTTTGAGAATCTCGCCTTGTGGGAGGAGGCGGGAGGAGCTTTATCGGCGTTGGCATGTAAGGAGCTCCTCTTTTTTACTTTTGATCTCATGGGTTTGATTTGTTTACTCCTCTGCGTAGCCGAGAAGAAGAAGTCGGCGGGGTTGGCTCGGGAGCTTGAGGAAGGACCAGTCCGGCGGCCGCGGAGTCCTCGGCGCATACCCGGCTGTATTTGGAGCATAAGGAGGACAGCCGGCGGCGGACCAGCGTGACCTCGTGGCCGTGCGGGCGGTCTCCGGTCTCCGGCCGAGGAGCTCCGATCCGGGAAGCTGAGGCCTCGGGTCTCTTGGAGCGGACAACGAAGAAGGCTGAGGGCCGGCGGCGAAGGCGGAGCGCGAGCACCAACCTCGTGCTCCGACGTTGAGGCGCGTGCGAGGCCACGGGGGTCGAAGGTGGAAGGACCGGCGCCGAGGGGTACTTCACGCGTGGCGGGTGGTGGGGACAGTGCTCGGCGTGTCGTCCACAAGGCGTTGGCCGTGGTTCTCGCCCACTATCTGAGATGCGGACCTCGACCAAGATAGTGGGCAAGGGCTGGCTGGCCGGGGCGGCGTCGAGGCTGGAAGATATCGTCGCCACCGGTGGGAACTTCGGAGGACGTCGGCGGAGCTCTTCCGGCTCACCGTCGAGGAGCTTGGGGTGTTTGAGCCTGCCGCCGAGGCCCAGGTGGAGGCGAAGTTCCGACGATGAGGTGGAGACGAGCGATGATGAGGAGTGAGCAAAGTTAGGTGGCTCGAGGCGTTGCCTCTTTTGTTATGAACAAAGTCCCCAAGCTCGGGGCAAAGTGTAAACAATAACTAGTTATTTAAGTTATGAATGACTCGTTTTATCTTTCTAGTGATTCGCTTTCGGTTATCTCGTAGTTTTCTGAGTTTACATCCTGTTGATTAAGGCAACGGGCCCTTTACTCGTTGGCGCGGGGGTGCTAGAGCTCGTTGGGCAAGCGCGTTGGACCTTTAGGGATGTTGTTCGGAAACTTGTCGGACTCGACTCTTCTTTGGAAAGATACGACGAGTGTGAGGTCGAGCTGATCGAGCTCTTTTCTAAGTGTTCGTGTCGTTGCTTAAAAAAGAGTTGGTAAAAAAGGCGGGGTGCGCGCCGTCCTATGCAGCCCCCAGAGCAAGGGCGGGCCTTGGCGGAGGTAAAGGGCGACCATTGCTTAACGGACGTCGGCGAGATCGAATGCTTGCACAACTTTTTGCATCGAGATGTGTCGTTATTATTCGAATTCAAATGCAAGTGATATTTACAAAATGCATCTAAGGGTAAAAGCGGCGTAGGCGTTCGATGTTCAAGTTGGCGAGCTCGCGACCGCGGGAGTCTGGAACTTGTATGAGCAGGGGCGGAGGACTCGAGGCGATGGTGAATGGTCCTTCCCGGGGGCCGAGTTTGTGCTTCTCCTTGGTGCCCCGAACTCGCCACGGGACTTGATCGCCCGATTCAAGGTTCGCCCTCGGACGTGGCGGTTGTGGTAGTGGGCGCATCGATTCCGGGTACTTGGCGAATGCGCGGACGGGCGACCTCACGGGCCTCTTTCGGGGCTGTCTGCGGCGTCTTCGGTGAGGTCTGGTTGCCGGCGTCGTTGTGCGCTTGAACTCATGGCGTAGCCGTAGTCGAGGTCGGTAGGGACGACGCTTGAGCCAAAGCGAGGAAGAAGGGTCGCCCGTGGCTACGCTCGGAGTAGTCCCGAGGCTCCATATGACTGCGGGGAGCTCGGCGAGCCATCTTCCTCGAATTTATCTAACCTTTGAAGATTCTTGGCTTCAATCCCTGCAAAAATCAAGCCGTTGGCCGTTCGACTGCCCGATTCGTTCATCGGGTGGGTGGCGGAGGAGGCCCGATCCACCGGATGTTGTAGTCGTCACACGGTCGAGGAAGATGCGCGGTGAAGTTGGTGCCGTTGTCGGTGATGATCGAGTTCGCACGCCAAAGCGGTGGATGATGCCGTCAAGAACTTGACCGTCTCTTGCGATCTCGATGCGTGAGATGGGCATCACCTGTCCACTTGGTGAACTTGTCGATGGCAACGAGGAGGTGAGTGAAGCCGGGCGATCTGTGAAGGGACCGACCATGTCGAGCCCCAGGACTTGGCGAAGGGCCAAGTAATGGGGATCGTTTGGAGGGCTGTGTAGGAGATGCGTTTGCTTGCGAAGCTGGCATCCTCGCGGCGGCCGCGATCTGGTTGGCGTCGGCGATGGCGGTCGGCCAATAGAAGCCTTGGCGGAATGCCTTGCCCCCCGAGCTCGTGGAGCAGCGTGGTGTCCACATTCACGGCGTGGATTTCTACGATGAGCTCGTGCCCTTCCTCAAGGTGATGCGGCGTTGGAGCACCCCGGCGCGCCCCTCTGTAGAGCTGGTGCTCGATGATGGCGTAGGACTTGCCTCGGCGGGCGTGCGCTGGCTTATTCCTTCTCAGGGGGTTTGCCGTCCGGTAGCCATGCGGGATGGGGGAGCCGCCAATCGGGTCTCGGGGCTTCCGGCTCAAGGTGGCTGGGACCTTGGATCCGGCCCGCGGGTTGACTTCTCGTCGACCTCCATCGTCGGCTTCGAGCTTGAGAGGTGCTCGGCCTTGGTGGGCGCGGGGGACAAGCGGGTCACGATGGGTTGAAGCGTGGGTTGAACCTTCCCCCTCAGGAGGATGGAGGGCACGTACTGGTCATGCGCAAAGATCGCCGGGTGGGACCATGTAGTCGATCGGAGCGAGCTTGGCGGGCGTCGGCGTCACTTAGTTGTATTGGCAATGAATGTGCTTGAACTCCGACCCGTCAGCGTTCTTGGGCTCGCACACCTTTGCGGATGCGAGCAATCATCCTTGGCCGTATGCGGTCGGCCTCCTTTGGCTTGATCAGACCACGAGCTTAGAATCTCCCCGATCTTGAGGCGTTTGATGCCGAAGTTCGACGGCGATGTGCATCTGCGTTGACCAAAGCCCGTATTCCGCCACGTTGTTGGTGGTGGTGAAGTGAAGGCGGATCAGTACCTCATGCGCGCGTTTGCGCTGGGCGAACCGGACCAGCCCCGGCGCGTATTTTCTTCAGCGAAGCCGTTGAAGTAGAGTGTCCGGTGCTTTCGACGCGTCGGGTCTCCGGCGGGGTGGGTCTCCGTCCACTCGGCGATGAAGTCGGGGAGAACACGGGACTTGATGGCGTCCCTTGGGGCATACGAAATCTGTCTGATCCATGAGCTCAATTCCCCTTGGCGTCCGTGATGGCATCGGGGCTGCGGATCATCGCCCGAGAGGGAATCCCAGAGGCGACGGTGGTCGGGTGGCGTCGAAATAATGCCGCGGCTTGCGGGCGTGATCGGGAGCGCGTAGGCGAGCTTACGGGGTTGTGGATATCACGACTTCGTGTCGGAGAGGACCGCCGTGACGAAGTAGACCGTCGTTGCACCCGAAGTGCATGGCCTTCTTCCTCTCTTTCCACTCGGCCGAGCCGTGCTCACCACTGTGGAGTGGCCGCGATGTATAGCGGCATTGGACCGTCCGGCTTGGCGGAGTGAGTATGGGCGGGTTCGTCAAGAGCTCTTTTAGAGAGTCGGCGGATCGGGGCTCGCGCTGGTCGGGCGAGTGCTCGACTTCTTCAAGGCCCAGTATAGCGGGAGACTTCGTTCGCTGGCCGAGCAATGAATCGCTAAGGGCGGCCAAGCACTCGAAAGTCGACTCGTATGCGCTCTTGAGACGTTCTTGATAGGGCCCATGCTGCGGATGGCTTCGATTTTCTCGGGGGTTGGCCTCGATGCGCTCGGACACGATGAAGCCAGGAGCTTCCCTCGGGGACTCCAAACACGCATTTTCGGGATTGAGCTTTACCCGAACTCATGAAGCTTCTTTGAAGACTTCTTTGAGGTCGGGGAGAGTTCTCTCGTGCGCTTCATCTTGACTACGATGTCATCGACGATATGCCTCCGGCGCTTTCAGGAAGCTCTTTGAAGACTTCTTCGCATGCACCTCGAAAAGTGGCGCGGTGTTTTTTAGCCCAAAAGGCATAGTTACGTGGCGAAGCTGCGCGCGAAGGGAGTGATGAAGGAGGTAGCGAGCTGGTCGAGCTCGTTCATCACGATTTGATGATAGCCGGAGTATGCGTCAAGGAAGCGAGTGTCTCGCACCCGGAGGTGGAGTCAACGATTTGGTCGATGCGCGGCAAAGGAAAGCGGATCCTTTGGGCATGCCTTGTTGAGACTCGTATAATCACACACATTCTCCATTTCCCATTTTTCTTCTTAACTAGTACGGGGTTGGCTATCCACTCGGGATGATACACCTCCTTAACGGCCCGCGCTAAGAGCTTATCTATTTCCTCGACGATTGCACGCCACCGTCGTCGAAATGTCGGGCCAGCCGCTTCACCGGCCGAGCCGGAGCTTGATGTTTAAGGAGTGCTCGGCGACTTCCCCCTGTATCTTGGGGCATGTCCGAGGGTCTCCATGTGAATAAGTCGAGGTTCGCACGGAGGAAGTCGATGAGCTCGCTTTCCTATTTAGGAGAGAGCTCGGCCGACGCCGAACGGTGCGCCCCTCCTCGTCGACCTTCACCGCCTTGGCGTCCTTGTCCGCTCGAAGGATCTGCCTTCTCGAGCTCCCGGAGGAGCTCGCTACCTTCTTTGGATGCTTTCAGCGTGACTAACTTTCAGCTCGGCGGGGAGTCCTCTGCGCGCACTCCACGCTAACATCTCGGGGATGAGCTTCTCGGCTCGATGAGGGCGTCGGCGATGTTTTCGCCGACGGCCTCCTTGTCGCGGTTGAAGGCTCGGAAGGTGGGCTGGGCCGGTGATCACGCCCTTTGGTCCAGGGGATCTTGAGCTTGAGCGTGTAGTTGGGGGCGGCCATGAACTTCGGAAGCACGGCCGGCATGGCATGGTAGGCTCTTTGTACGGGGAGCCTCGAGGTGAGCACCTCCTTGCGGAAGTTGCTCGGGTCAAGAAAGTGACGGGAGGTCGATCCGGCCGAGCGGAAACGCTTCTTCCCAGGCACTACCCCGTGGATAGGGTCAGGTGGAGGGTCGGAGTCGAGCCCGCGTGATGCCAAGAGCCTCCATGGTGTCGACGTAGAGGAGGTTGAGGCCGCTTCCACCATCCATCGACACCTTTGCCAGGCGCTTGGTGCCGACTATGGGATCGACGACGAGAGGGAACCTTCCGTGCGGGGACGTGCAGGATGGTCTTTCTTGTCGAAGGTGGCCAGGGCCTCGGACCACTTGAGGTAGGAGGGGCGGCGAGGCTCGGTGAAGAGGACTTCGCCTTGCGGGGAGCTTCTGGCGGCGCTTGGACTCGTCTGGCCGGTGGACCACCGAAGACGGCGTTGACGACGCGTCCTCGAAGAAGATGTCCATGTCACGCTAAAGCCGTCGAACTCGCCATCATGGTGTTTGTTTGCTGACCTCCTTCCCCTCAAGGCCGCTACAAACTTTGCAGGAGTCTGCCGGTCCACGAGCTTGTACTTGACCGGGGCCCTCGTGGTTGGGGCGGGGCGAGTCAAGCTTCTTTTCGAAGAAGTCTTTGGGAGCAGGGCTTGCGACCTTGGCGCCCGACTTCTTCTTTCGGTGGCTGCGATGAAGTCATCCTCGGCTAGGCCGGCGCTTGTTCTTGTTCTTCTTTTGTTCCGTGAGCTTGAGCCTTCGCCCGGCCTCGTCGGCGGCCTTCTCCTGCCTTTGCACGTGATGCCATGGAGGATGCGGAGATGGCCTCTTCGCCCAAAGATGGTTCGTGGCGAAGGTTGAGGAGGTCCTTCAATGTCTTGGGCTTGCGAGTGCCGAGCTCACGGATGGCGTCTCGCGGTCGTGTCGAAGGTGAAGGCGGTGATGATCTCGCATCGGTGGCGTCGGTGAGCTCGATGCGGGGGAGAGCTTGGAAAAGCGCCGGATGTAATCGTGGAGGCTCTCGTTTCCGCCCCTTTGCCGCGGAGGACGCGGTTGCTTGAGGCGCGTAGGTCCCTGAGTTGCCAACGAAAGCGTCGCGGAGGTCGTGCATTTGTCGATCATACTGGCGGGCAAGTGCTGAGCCAAAGGCGGGCCGTGTCGGGCGGTGGGGCGCGGGAGGTTGCGGGATGATGAAGGCTCGTCGTCGGCTCCTCTGCTCACACACGAGGCGGTAGTCCTCGAGCCAGGCCGCTAGGATCCGTCTCCCCCCGTTGTACCGGGACGGAGGTTGGGGCACGGAGAAACGCTGAGGAATGGTGCATCGATGGACCCGGGGCGAAACTCGGGGCCTGCCTCCCGTAGGGGTGGAGCTCGCCCTCGCGCTCCGCCCGAGGCTCGGTGCCACACCGGTGAGGGGGCAGCGCTCGGGCCAGCCTCCAACCTCGGGGGTCGGGCTGCTTCCGGGTCCCCCGACTATCAAAGTGGCCACCCCTCCTCTTGTCGCGGGATCTGGCCGGGCGTCGCCATCCGTGGTCATCGCGACGGGCGCAGGCCCGCCGTCGGGGCATTTCACTTCACGCGTCGTCGCGCGAAAAGTCCCGGGCGTCACGGTTCTCTCCCACCCGTCGGCGTGCATGGACACGCGGGGGACTCTTCTCGGTTCGGCCTGGGGTTGGAGGAGGCCCTCATGCTCTTCTCGAAGGCCGTGGCTGCGAGCTCTCACTCCTCTAATACTCGCGGCGGCTCTACCGATGAGGGAGCATAACCCGTTGGTGGAGCCCTTCAAAGCGCCTCGGGTTGGGGGAGGCTCGTGGAGGACTCAGTGGCCCTGCGAGATTTTTGTGTTGCTCATCCAGAGCCAGGTGGGAGGTCGTCGGCCTCGTCGATGCTTGGCGTGCCTCCCGTCCTCGAGCTCGCTTTCGTCGGCGGGCCCCCCACCTCCTCGGGAGGGCGTTGCACTCTGCGATTTCTTTCGGCCTCCCTCGAGCTCATCGGCGCTCGTGCACTCGCTTAGGAGGGACGCCCGTTGAGGGAGCCATCGAGCCCCGACCCGGTGTCTTGGGGTGTCTTTGGGAAGGACTTCGTCTAGGCGTGACCAGTGCGCCTTTGCGCCATCCGGCGTTTGGCACATGTGCTTTTCGCGGTGGGGTCGATCCTGAGAGGGCTTAAGGCGTCGCGCGGTTCGAGACCGGTTGTGCAAGCTTCGATTATTAATCCCGGGCAAGAAGAGCTGTCCTCGGTACACCTGTCGTAGGCGCGAAGGAACTCGATCGGGAGAGCTGCCGTGCGTATTGTAGGACAACATTGGCGGTGGAAGGTGGCGTCACGGAAGAGTTCCGAAGTCGGGCCAGATTGAGGATGTGTGGGAGCAGATCGTAATGGCGATTTAAGAAGTGGCCGGCCGCCCTTCCAGACGGGCTAAGTGGACTGGAAGTCGGTCCGGCCGGAGCGCACCAGCACGGCGTCGGCAGTGTCGCGGGCGAGAGCGGGCGTCATCTCACCCCGCACCATCGAGGGGAAGGTGGCTCCGACGAGGAGCCCTTGAGCTAATGCCGATTTAAGTCGAGGGTCGAGAAGCGCATCGGGAGGCTTCTGACGCTGACGGTGGTGAAGGGAGCCATCGATGTGATGATCGCTCACACTAACGCTGCTCCTACACGGCGCGCTAACCGTCATGGTCATCTACACGGTCCGTGAATCATGCGGCTAATGTGTGCGATTTATGGCTTAGCTCAGAACAATGACACGGCGATTTTATCTTGGTTGGGGGCTATCAACACCCTACTCGGTGTGTGGCACTATCGAGCTCAAAGTGCTCGTGATCGGGGCAAATACAAGCGGGCGAGAGAGGGAGATGAGCTCCCAAGTCTCGATGTGATGAGTGGAATCGAACAATGTGTGTGTATGCTTTACGTGTGCGAGAGGCTTGCCTTCTCCACGGTGGTAGAGCCCTCCCTTTTATAGTAGCAAGGGGAGCTCACGGGGAGCCACCGAGCGAGGGCTTAAGAGTAGAAGGAATGCAAGTTTTGGGGGTGAAGAGGAAGAGTTATCTGCAATGTCGCACGCTGGTGTTGACGGTAACCAACGACATATTTTTTCAGATCAACTTACTACCATAAAGGGAGTAAAATTAAACCTTTTATACTCATATACATTTATCACTAATAAATTCCACTTGTAGTGTCTTGTATTTTTATTTTGCAGATTTATAATAAAAGCAAGTGGAAAATCGACCAAAAGTACGCCTTCCGGAAAAGCGCATTATTGCAAAATCAAGCCCAAGAGCAAATCGACCCAAAACATCAAACAGGCCGAGCAAAGCCCGCCCACAACTTTTCGAGGCGAAAGACGACACCCCACCGAGACCGGGCCAGGCCGAGCGGAGAGGGGTGCGCGCACCACCACCTGGTGCGGCCGCACCCTCCCCTCGAGGCGGTTTGCTTTCGCCCGGCCTCGGGGCGGTTCGTGCACCTTCCAACGGGTTTCCGCCCTTAGTTGGTCGGTTTTGATACAAGGAAGGTTTACTGTGTCGGTTTTGGTGTAAATTAGCACTTAGGCCCCTCCTCCAAGTGTATAAGTAGGCCCCCCCTCTCTCCCCTCTCTCAACACACACCACTTGGAGTCCAAGCAAACCCGGCAATCTCTCTCTCTCTACCACCTCTACCCTCTCTCTCTTCTTCTTCTTCTTCTTCTTTCTTCTTCTTCTTCTTTCATCTTTATTCTTTCTTAGTTAACACTTGGAGTAGAAGAGTTACAAGGAGGGCTTGTCTCCTAGAAGAAAGTGCTTTGGTAATACATCTAATCTATGGAGCATTCTTCTATTTACAAGTCTTATATCTATGTTCTTGGCCTAACTTATGAACTAGAGTATAGTTTTGTTCATGTTCTTGTGTTGGTATATGAACTAGCATATAGTTTACATATCATAATCTTGACATGTTCATCACATTTCTTCATCGATCATCATATGCCTAACCTGATTAGAGGTGGGATATCGGTTCGTTGTTCTTCGGGTTTGCTCTTGTTCTAGTCCGGTCCATTCGACGAGTGGGGATCTGAGGGGACAAAGTAGTGCTCTAATATGCGGGCATGGTGCTCGGGTATTACGACACCTCGCGGATATGAGTGCATGCCACGGTTGAGGGGTAGGCGGCTTGGTCGTTGTTGACACTAGTTTTAGCATAATATTAATAGTCAACTAATATGAAATAAGGGTATAAAATGAATATCAACATAAGTCTAGGGGCTTTATTAACATAATTCCACTAGTTTTGGTGAATTGTATAATTTCGGGGACTTAATGGATAAATGCAGAGAAAGATGGAGAAAGTTCCGGAGAATATACAAGACATATGATCACAAGACTTGACCGCAGGAAGCAACTCAACCCGAAAAGTGGACTAAAACATTCGGAAGACACTAGAAGACAACGGGGAAGGACCTCGGCGGCTGGGCCCACCATGGCTGGCGGCGCTAGAGCCTTTTTGGCCGGCCGCCGGTGGGTCCCCACTGTCGGTCTCATCTTCCTAGGTCGGTTCACTCTAACGACATGGAGGTTGTATCTACACCGATTTGCCCGGTCGGTTTGATCCAATGGTGGAGATTGGTTACTTGTCCGCTAATCTACCTCGGGACTATATAAGCGACCTCTGGGGTGACCCCAAGCATTATCTCTCATTATTATTTCATTATCATTAGACAGAGCAAAAGTTAGGGTTTCAATTAGAAAGAGAGAGATCCCTCTAGTTGTCTAGTTGTCTAGTTCATCTAGTTCAACTAGTTCATCTAGTTGTAACTAGATCGGGGAGAGAGTAGAGGAGAGAGAAAGAGGGGACTGTCGGATCTTCTTCAACTTTGTACTCTTTGCGGCAACTAGTTCGTCTTCGACAATCTCGGGTTCTTCATTTATTTCTAAGTATTTATTTAATTCTAGTTCTTGCTTTACTTTATTCAATTGGATCTCTGCCGTATTGAGTGCTCTAGTTATTACGTGTGATTATAGTAGTAATCAGTAGTGTAGGCGTGGTGTCTAGACTAGATATTACCCGAGGTTGCGCCCAATCCACGGTTAGTTGTGGTAGCGGGGGGGGGTGACAGCCTGTCGGCCGTTGTAATCCACCACGTTCGGGTTGGTGTTTTCGTAGAGCTTTTGGCAGCCTTCTTCCAACTACCTTCTTCCGGTCTTTTTCGAGTTGGAACGGACTGTTGCTGAAGTAAATAAAGTATAGTAAGCCTTTAATTAGATAAAACCACTTAGAAAACTCAAAACCTCTCTACCCATATCATTTATCTTATCTTGGGCGATCCTAATTCTCTAGTACACTTCACGTTCCCCGTGGAAATCGATACCTTGGAATACTCTTGGGTGAAAGCTACATCGGTATCCGCGGCGCTGCCGGATTAATTATTCTGTGATGCGTTAATTTATACCAACAAGCTTTAGCGCGTTCTTCGGGAACGGTAGGCGTGCTAGTTTAGAACCAAGTTAGATCCTTTTATCCTTTTTATCTTTTTACCACTATTCTTACCACATGGATTTCACTCCCATCTATAAATTCTTTGCTCCAAAGGGCAACTTGTTGGAGCCTCCACCATCATCAGATCCCATTCTTACAGATGGCTATGAGCTTTGCCCTGCTCTTATAGCCATGGTTCGGGGAGCAATCCTTCTCGGGTTAGAAGATGAAGATCCATACAAACACCTTAATGAATTTGAGCACTTGTGTTCTAGCGGGACTATTCCCGGCATGACACAAGACACCATTAAATGGAAATTATTTCGCTCTCTCTCTTGAGGGAAGAGCAAAAAAAATGGTATGCTCATTCTGTAAGAAGTGTGAATGGAAATTGGAATGAACTTCGAGACAAGTTTTGTCTTGCATTCTTTCCTCTTTATAAAATTGCGACCTTAGAATCGAAGTGCTTACATTTAGACAAAAAAAGAAGGAGACTCTAGGAGCAGACTGGGCTAGATTTATAAGCCTTACCAATTCGGTCCAAACCTTTCCTTGCCGACCATGTCTTATACATTCACTTTTATCGCGGTCTTAACAAGGAAGCTGCTCTGCATCTCGACATCGCTTCGGGAGGTTCATTCTCACATAAAATTGCTAGTGAGGGAAAAGCCATACTTGATAAAATCTTGAAAAACACTCCCTATCTTGGTATTTTTGATGAGTTTTCGGAAGAAGAAGAAATCGAGCCAAGCCCCGAACATCAAGAAGAGACAAATGCAACCGAATCTGAAATTCCTATAAAACCCTCTAATGATTTGGTTGCCATAGAACCTTCTACTATGGGAACACAACACTCTTTAGACAAAACTCTAGAGAGTGATGAACCCCATCCTTGCACATTCCTATCAGAAATCGAGGTTAATCTGTTTGAAGATTTTGGCAATGCCTCAAATTTTCCAATGCAAGCTAAACCTCTTGTGCATTCTGCACATTAAGGATGATCCAAACGGTGATCCATTCTTAATGGAACACATCAAAGGACTATCATCCATTATGAGCCATGAGTGGTTGGTGGAAACGGAGCTGTCCATTGAGGTAGCCCGAATCATTTCCCCCCTAGAGACCATATTTTGCAAAATTAAAGGGACCACCATCGAGGCTCATTATAGTCCGAGCCGTTGGGATGAATATCATTTCATGGGCTTTAGCTCAAAAACTTTGCCCCAACGAGTCTTGGATCCCATCTCGTAAGCTTCTTAAAATTCCTTCTGGAGTTATTCTTGAGAGCTGTGGGGTCATAAGGACTATTAAGTATAGGAGCATCCGAGTATTTTCTAGACTTTCACATCTATGACATCTCGGACATGTCAATCTTGATTGGTGTACCCATAGGAACACTAATTCAAGAACGACCAAATTAGGGTCTTTTGAATCTCAAGTTAGGAAAGCCCCCTATCGCCATCTCACTTGCACGATCACATAATGCGATAGTAGAACCCAAGCCCAAAAAAGACCCAATTAAAGATGTTTTAATTGAATCTCTAGAAAACATGGCTGAACCAGTCTTTGATGTGGAACACTTCATTGAAGAAGAGGAAGAATTTGCAGAACCTATTGAATTGGATACAACTGAGGTGCCACCACGACCCTCAATTGAACTAAAACCACTTCCTCCTGGCTTAAAATATGTCTTTCTCAATAATAACCGAGAAACTCCAGCCATTATCAGTGACAAGCTTTCCCAAGAAGAAATTCATAGACTTGTCACTGTTTTAGAAAGACATAAATCAGCCATAGGCTACTCACTTGAAGACCTCATAGGGATTAGTCCCCAACTCTGCACGCATCGTATCCCTATTGATCCTGATGCATTACCCTCAAGGGAACCACAGCGGAGGCTTAACAACGCTATGCGAGAAGTTGTTAAGAAAGAAGTTCTTAAGCTCTTGCATGCCGGGATTATCTATCCTGTGCCACATAGTGAGTGGGTTAGCCCTGTCCAAGTTGTCCCAAAGAAAGGAGGAATGACGGTTGTTATGAATGAGAAGAATGAACTCATTCCTCAACGAACTGTCACAGGGTGGCGTATGTGCATTGACTACCGGAAACTTAACAAGGCAACAAAGAAAGATCACTTTCCGTTACCTTTCATCGATGAGATGTTAGAACGGCTTGCAAATCACTCTTTCTATTGTTTCCTTGATGGTTATTCCGGATATCATCAAATCCCAATCCACCCTAATGACCAAAATAAGACAACTTTCACATGCCCATATGGAACTTATGCATACCGATGAATGTCGTTCGGATTGTGCAATGCTCCAGCTTCCTTCCAACGGTGCATGATGTCTATTTTCTCTGAAATGATTGAAAATATTATGGAGGTATTCATGGATGATTTTAACGTCTATGGCAAAACCTTCGATGATTGCTTGGAGAATTTAGACAAAGTTCTACAAAGATGTAAAGAAAATTCCTTAGTCCTGAACTGGGAGAAATGCCATTTTATGGTTCGGGAAGGAATAGTGTTAGGACATAAGATATCCGAACATGGGATAGAAGTGGATAGAGCAAAGATAGAAGTCATTGAACAACTTCCACCTCCCACAAATGTGAAAGGAGTCAGAAGCTTTCTAGGCCACGCAGGTTCTATAGGCGTTTCATCAAAAACTTTTCTCAAATTGCTAGACCCCGACTAGCCTCTTAGCTAAAGATGCACCTTTGTCTTCGACAATGAGTGTTATGAATCATTTCAAATCCTCAAAAATGCACTCATCTCGGGCCCAATCATCCAGCCACCGATTGGGACGCTACCTTTTGAGATCATGTGTGATGCTAGCGACTTTGCGGTGGGAGCCGTTCTTGGCCAAACTAAGGATAAAAGCATCATGCTATATCCTATGCTAGCAAAACCTTATCGGGACCACAGCTTAATTATACTACCACTGAAAAGAAAATTTTAGCTATCGCCTTTGCTATAGACAAATTTAGATCTTATTTAGTGGGAAAAAAAGATTATTATTTACACAGATCATGCTGCTCTTAAATACCTCCTCACTAAGAAAGATGCTAAACCTCGGTTAATCCGATGGATTCTTTTTTGCTCCAAGAGTTTGACATAGAAATAAGAGATAAGAAAGGAGAAGAGAATCGGGTAGCTGACCACTTGTCTAGGATTCCATATAAGGAAACATTTGAGCTACCTATTAATGATTATATGAGGGACGACACGCTCCTCAAGGTCACACACGTCGACCCTTGGTATGTAGATATTGTGAATTATATGGTTGCAGGTTATGTAGCACCCGGGCGGATAAGAAGAAACTCAAATATGATGCTCGTTGTCACTTATGGGATGATCCATATCTTTATCGAGTATGTTCGATGGATTGCTACGGAGATGTGTCCCAATCGAAGAAGGGTTGAAGATTAGAGCGGATGTCACGCATCACCTTATATGGGGGACATTATGGAGCATTCCGTACACAAGCTAAGATCCGCAAAGCTGGATTCTTTTGGCCAATAATGTATCAAGATACAAAGGAGTATGTGAGAAGATGCGCTAGATGCCAGAGGCATGGAAACATAAATGCTCGAATGCAATGCCACCGAATAATCTACGAGATAGAGTTGTTTGATGTCTGGGGGAATTGATTACATGGGACCATTCCCAAGATCCGGAGATCTTTGAATACATCTTGGTGGCGATTTTGACTATGTGTCCAAATGGGTAGAAGTAAGCGCCATGTCAAGCCAATGATTTGAAGCATGTCAAGAAGATGTTCCATGAAGTAATATTTCCAAGATTTGGCACACCTCGAATGGTCATAAGTGATGGAGGATCACATTTCATTGACAAGTCCTTGAAAGTTTCTTGCGTAATATGGAGTAAAACACAACATTGCAACTCCCTATCATCCTCAAACAAGTGGCCAAGCTTCGAGACATCAAATAAGCAAATCAAGAATATTCTACAAAAACCGTGTAGATGAAATGGAAAAGAAATGGAAATACTAACTCCATGATGCACTATGGGCATATCGAATCGCATTCAAAACACCCATAGGCATGACACCATATCAACGGTATATGGAAAACATGTCACCTGCTTTGTTGAATTGGAATTTAGAGCTCATTGGGCAATCAAGAGATGGAACATGGATCTCCATTTAGCTGGAAGGAACCGCCGATGCAAAATATCGGAGCTAGAGGAATGGAGAGAAAAAGCTTATCACAGCCCAAGATTTACAAAGAAAGAACAAAAAGGTGGCATGACAAAAAGAATCAAACATAAAGAGTTCAAGCCCTGAGATAAAGTTCTACTATTCAACTCGAGGGTGAAGCTCTTGGTCATGGAAAACTTCGAAGTAAATGGGAAGGGCCATTCAATGTGTTTTTGACATTGCACTACATGGCGCCGTCACACTTCAGGATGATGATAAGGTAACACATTTAAGGTAAATGGCCATCGTTTAAAAGTTTTCTAGAAACGAAAAGTCAGAAGAAATTGACTTAATTGAATTCTTGCAATTTAATGATCCAATCTAAGAGCAACTTCAAAACCTCTAGGTAACAAGGACTTAAGTGGTTAACCACTAACACTTAACATGTTCCACAAGTTTTGTTGTCTATTTGAGTTTTTGCAGGATTCAAGGAGAGCGACATGATAGGATGACGTCTTCGTCAATCGTCTACCTTTAACTTCCATCAACCCGCACATATTAATCTAGCTTGGGGAGGGCACCCCCAGTTATCACGATAAGTATCTCTTTACTATATATTATTAGTTTTTATCTTTTTGTTTTGTTTAATAAAAAGTCTAGTGTTTTAAAAGAGTTTTTATTAGAGTGTGAGAATAAATAATCTAGAGGGAGTATTTACTAGTTTGCTTTTGCTCAAATAAAATGAACCTTAAGTATGGAAATGATGAATAGTTGCTCTCTGCCGTAATTTCTTACACGTACCTAGTTTTCAACCTTGAATTTCTCTCAAGTTTCTTAACAAATTTGTTTTGACACATGATTTATTTTGAAATTGAAAAACTTGTGAGTAGTGAATGCTTGATCTAAGTCTAGATAATTGACGAATATGATATATGAAAAGTTGAGCTGTTATTTATTTTGTTCCTAGTGATACTAGAGTCCTGGAGAATTTATTTCAAAAATATCAAATCAATAGCTTCACTTCATCTTTGTGGTAAAAATTATATCTTATTAGAGCCATGTTATGAATATTAAACCAATAAAAAGTTATTTGCTTTGTGTTGAGCTTTGTCAAATTTTTGTGACTTAAGTTGAGAGACTTGTCTAAAAGATCAAGATCACATACACTTGTTTTATTTATTTATTTATATGCTCCGAGTTGTTGATCTCTCTAAACTCAATAAATTATTTTTGTACATCAAGGCATGGGCTATGCAAAAATAAATATCATAAAAAAAGAAAAAGGAGATGAAAAAACGGACAAAAGTCCTAAAGTAGAGCCTACCTCCTTAAAAAAAAGAAAAGAAAAAAGGGAGATGAAAATGGACAAGTGTCCTACGGGGCAGTAGAGCCTACCTCCTAAAAAAAAAATAAATAAAGATGAATAATGGATAAGTGTCCGAGGGTCAGTAGAACCCACATCTTTAAAAAGAGAGGAAATAAAAGACAAAAAGTCTAGGGCCCACAGAGCCCACCTCTCTAAAAAGAAAAAATAAAGATAGCCCATGATCTTGTTTGCAAAAAATATTTATTCTAAAAAAGAGAGAAGAAAAAATAAGAGCATAGTAGAATTAGCACACACATGCACATCTTGATCTAAAGATGATGTCTTTCCTTGATCCATATTTGATATTGCAGATACATACAAGGTAAGTATGCTACATTTCAATCCTACAACTCCGGATACAACTTTATTAGAATTTTTATATGTTATATTTATCTTTGTGTGAGGATCCACAAATACCACATATATATATTTACTCATTAAGTGATTTAAGAGTACCACAGAAGAAAGAAGTAAGCTATGTTTCTTTTCAAAAATCATTGCAAAAACTCTAGGATAATAGTTGATCTAAGAGCATGAGACATAGTGCTTGATTTGATTGTTCTGTCTTTCAATTACTTAAGACTCAGGTAAAAGGCTATATGTACTTTGAGGCAGAAAAAATTAAGTTAAAAATATATATATTTTTTATTCTGAGGAGAATTCTTGTTTGAAAGCATGTGTACTTGTGAGTCATGAAAGTATTGTAGCAACTCCCGATCCATTGTTAAGTTTGGCTTTGCTGGGACTAGCAAAAGGTTAAGCTTGGGGAACTTGTTGACACTAGTTTTAGCATAATATTAATAGTCAACTAATATGAAATAAAGGTATAAAATGAATATCAACATAAGTCTAGGGGCTTTATTAACATAATTCCACTAGTTTTGGTGAATTGTATAATTTTAGGGACTTAACGAGATAAATGCAGAGAAAGATGGAGAAAGTTCCGAATATACAAGACATATGATGACAAGACTTGACCGTGAAGCAACTCAACCCGAAAAGTGGACTAAAAAACATTCGAAGACACTAGAAGACAACGGGAAGGACCGGACAATTGGGCCCACCATTACGGCCGCCAGCCTTTGATTTTGGCCGCCGGGTGGGTCCCACCTTGCGGTCTCATCTTCCTAGGTCGGTTCACTCACGACATGGAGGTTGTATCTACAATTCATTGCCAAGGTCGGTTTGATCCAATGGTGGAGATTGGTTACTTGTCCGCTAATCTACCTCGGGACTATATAAGCAGCCCCGTCGACCCCCAAGCATTATCTCTCATTATTATTTCATTATCATTAGACAGAGAGCAAAAGTTAGGGTTTCAATTAGAAGAGATCATCCTCTAGTTGTCTAGTTGTCTAGTTCATCTAGTTCAACTAGTTCATCTAGTTGTAACTAGATCGGGAGAGAGTAGAGGAGAGCTGAAGGACGGACTGTCGGATCTTCTTCAACTTTGTACTCTTAAAGCAACTAGTTCGTCTTCAAACAATCTCCGGGTTCTTCATTTTATTTCTAAGTATTTATTTAATTCTAGTTCTTGCTTTTACTTTATTCCTTTGGATCTCTGCTCGTATTGAGTGCTCTGGATTATTACGTGTGATTAGAGTAATAATCTGTAGTGTGTAGGCGTGGTGTCTAGACTAGATATTACCCGAGTTCGCCCAATCCCACGGTTAGTTGTGGTAGCGGGAGGGTGACAGCCCTGTCGGGCGTTTGTAATCCCCACGTTCGGGTTGGTGTTTTCGTGAGAGCTTTGGCAGCCTTCTTCCAACTACCTTCTTCCGGTCTTTTTGAGAGTTGGAACGGAAATTTGCGTTCAAGTAAATAAAGTATAGTAAGCCTTTAATTAGATAAAACCACTTAGAAAACTCAAAACCTCTCTACCCATATCATTTATCTTATCTTGGACGATCCTAATTCTCCTAGTACACTTCACGTTCCCGTGAAATCGACATACCTTGGAATACTCTTGGGTGAAAGCTACATCGGTATCCGCGGCGCGGCGGATTAATTATTCGTGTCGTTAATTTATACCAACAGTCATTGGCAAGCCTTGACCGCCCTTTGAAATCCCCCCACTTTTGTCTTTGTAGGAGTTCGTAAATGCTTCCTATCGGGCTGTATGGTATCCAGGAGTTCCCCGTTATCCTAGACCTAACCATGACTAAATCAGTTTTTGCATATGATCCTAACTATTCATTTGTATGGCCATGACTAGATACATTAGAATTACTCCTTTAGGTTATTCATTTTATTCATTTATTCTTTATCTATTTTCTTTATCCTTTTCTTTGGTGGATTCTTAAGTGTGTGTCACACTTATCCATATACCTGCATTGCTTACCCCTCGTTATGAACATTTTGGTCTAAGCAAACACATGTTCTCTATTGAGATGCCATGCTAATTTATTAATCACATGCCTTCCTTTGGGAAAATATAAATAACGCATACTCTGAATACTTAGGGTGAAATGCTACAATGATAGATCCGCGGCGCTTGCGGATGAATATCTAAGATGGCAAGATCTATCCCGTTGACAATCTCATTTTGGATCACCGACATGGTGGTTTACTTGGGAATGTCAGCGGTGCATTTCTGGCGCTTTTATTGGGGATGGGTTTTATACCTATTTCCTTTGATTGCGTTAAGAAATGCCAACAAGCATTTCTGGCGCCGTTGCCGGGGAAGGCATTGTGAAAAAAATAATAAATAGCTGGCTATGAATATGAACTGTGTGCGTGGGGATACCATTTGCTCATACAGGCTAATTTTTTTTATGTTTTCTCCATTTGTGGATGAAAACAGAATAGTGTATGTCAGGTTTTCTCCTGCCGGAAAACTTCATCTCCGATCCAGAGGTACTCCTAAGGAAGAATCGGTCTCGTGCCGCTTCTTCTTCGGCCGAAAACCCCGACGGTCGAGACCAACATCTCTGCACCAACCGAAACTCAAGCCATGGCCAGAAGTCATTTGCGCGATTTCTCAACCCGGCTGTCACCTGCGTGCCTTTGGGCCGACGGTGAACGTGGCGGACAAAACTTCAAGCTTCGTCTTTGGTTGATCTGCATGGTGCAGGGCGGTCCATTTTGTGGATTTTGCCTAGTGAGGACGCAAATGCTCATCTCCAGCACTTCCTTGAGCTGTGCGATACTATCGTCATCAAAGATGTCGCAGCAGACGTCATCAGGCTCCGTCTGTTTCCCTTCTCCCTCGTGGGGAAGGCGAAACAGTGGTTCTACAAGGACAAGGAAGTCGTCAGTACGTGGGCCAAGTGCTCCGCGGCGTTCCTCGCTAAATTCTTCCCCATGGGCAAAACCAATGCCCTGAGGGGGAGGATTGCCAATTTCCAGCAGACATCAATGGAACCCATCCCGGAGGCGTGGGAGAGGCTGCAAGAATACATTCTGGCATGCCCGCACCATGGGATGGAGAACTGGCTGGTGCTCCAGAACTTCTACAATGGTCTCACGGCCATATCGAAGGGGCACCTCGACGCCGCTGCTGGTGGCGCATTTCTATCGCTCACCATAGATCAGGCAACAGCCCTGATTGACAAGATGGTGGCAAACCAGAGCTGGGGCGAAGACAGAGCCCTGGCCAAAACACAAAAAGGCATGCATACCGTGAAGGAGGCGGATATGCTTGCCGCAAAAATGGATCTTCTGCTGAAGAGACTGGAGGAGCGCAGCACAGATGCTACTGCCCAGCAGCGCCCAGTCTACGCCACAGACGCTCACATGACCTGTGAGACGTGTGGTGAAGTTGGCCACTCAGGGGATAACTGCCCTGAGACCCGTGAAGAAGCTGCCTTCATCAACAACAGCAACGGGTATCGCCAACCACAAGCATGGTTGAATAACCGATCCCAGGCCACCATTCCAAGGCAACCTGGGGTATAACTCCAATTACAACCCTGGTCAGCCATCATTGAAGGACCTGGTATTGGGCCAAGCCAAGATTAATGAAAACCTCACCAAAAAGATGAGCCAGACTGATAACATCTTAGAAGGAGTCAGCAGCAAGCTGGACGGATTTAACTCTGCTATGACAAGTCAGTTGACCTTCAACAAGAAGATTGAAGCACAAATAGCCCAGCTAGCTGTTCGTCTCCAAGTAACGGTGGGAGAAAAAGCTTCAAGGCAATCTGAAGCCCCCCAGGAGAGCATAAATGCAGTAACTACCAGAGGGGGGAGATCTACTCGTGACCCACCAAATCCCAATGCTACGGTGAGGAAACAGAAAGAGAAGCTGCCTGAAGAGGTAACCCCACAGGTAGCAGAAGAACCAGAAGTGGAGGAGGTACCATTGGAATATACAGACACGACGCACCTACCCCGCCACACAAGAAAAAGGAAGTGCATAATCGGATGAGGTTTACTCGGTTCATGGAGATGATCAAAAAAGGTACATGTAAGTGTGCCACTCCTGGATATGCTTCATGTACCATCATATGCCAAGTACATAAAAGACATCAACCGTGGCCCACTTGCCAACAACGGAAGTTGTGAAGTTGACTAAAAAGAATGGTCTTACGCTATCCTGAATCGTCTGCCGAAAAAGAAGAAAAGATCCAGGGTGCCCTACAACCCCTCGCTCAATTGGAACACAAACATTCAACCACGCCTTATGTGATCTGGGCGCCAGTGTTAGTGTCATGCCAAAGTCCGTCTTTGACAAGCTCAAACATACAAATCTTGAGCCAACATCTATGACACTACAGCTGGCAGATTCATCCATAAGGTACCCAGGGGATTGCAGAAGACATACCCGTGAAATCCGAGGGGTATTTTGTCCCAGATTGATTTTGTGGTGTTGGACATGGAGTTCACCAAAGATACACCACTCATCCTTAGACGACCATTTTTGAGCACTGCCGGGGCACAGATTGATGTTGGGGCTGGAGAAATCCGCTTCAATATCAATGGCAATGAAGAGAAATTTGAATTCAGGCCCCGAGTCTCGGAAGAGTGCAAAATGATCCGGATAAAGTATGGGGGAGCAAGGCATTAAAGAAATAGAAATCCGGCCCCCAAAACCAGCAGCACTTCCAAGGTAGTCGTCAGCAAAAGTAAAGGTGGGAACAAAAAAGAAAAAGACCACTCCTAAACCAAAGAAGGAAAAAGGTCTCCATCTTTACAAAAGGTAAAAAGGCCCCTGGAAAGCAGCTCAGCACCAAAAAAAGAAGAACCAAAGAAGCAACAAAAAATATGCTCCTCCTAAAAAGGTGTGAAAGCTAAAAGGAGGTGCAGCCCTCCGTATCTCGGGTGAGCGGGTGCACCATCAAAATGACAAAACCGAGAAAGTCCCAGTCCACGAGACTCAAAAAGAGTGGACCCTACGTCAAAGGTAAAATGACAATTATCCCAAAAGAACAAAAATAAATAAAGATACCCACAGGCCTCCAGATAGCTTGGGGGAGGACCCCCACAGGTATCATTGCATTGCATATTTAATTCCATCAAATTTTATTTTATTTTAGCATGTTTACATTTCAGCAACATTGCATAAAAAAAAAAACTAAAAAAAAATCCAAAAATAAAATAAGTAGCTCTTCTTTGTGCCTTAATGCTTATATTTATGAGCTATAAAAATGTTTAGTCTTAGTCCCTTGTTGAAATGATGAATAGTTGCTCTGTTTTATGCTTTGCCTGTGCCTAGTTTATAATTCGAAGTTCTCTAAAGTTTGGGTTTAGTGGCTAATTCTAAAACTCATCCTGAAAAAACCTGATTCATATGGGTTGCATATGCTCTATCTAGTCTAAGTTGTTGCCAAATATGATATGGTACAAATGGATTTGCTATGACTTCGTCAAAAAGAGAAACTTGACATAGGGAATCTATGCTTTAAAAAGAGAAATGTTTTTGGGCTATGCTAAAAAAATGAGATGAAAATGGACAAGTGTCCAGGGCGAGTAGAGCCCACATCTTAAAAAAAAAAAGAAAGAAAAAAAAAGAAAAGAGAGGAAATAAAAAGACAAAAAGTCTAGGGCGAAAGCAAGAGCCCACCTCTCTCCAAAAAAAAATAATAATATAGCAATAAAGCCCATGCTTGAAAAAAAAAAATATTATCTAAATAAAATCTGGATAAAAAAGTTGATCAAAAGGATGAATGATAAGCACCTCTGTTGTTATAACCATTCTATTTGGCAACCGCCCAAGGCTTTGAGAAAATTTGGAAAGCCCCGCCACGACATGAAAGGTAATAAAGGGTGGAAAAAGATGTGCCATTTTATTCAAACTCTGGTAGAAAATCTTATTATAACCCCGGCACTTGTAAAACGTAATCGGCATAGTAGCAACTCCATCAACAACCAAGTACTTATCTCTTTGCTCGAGGACGCGCAAAGGGTAAGTTTGGGGAGTTTGTTGACGTAACCAACGACATATTTTTCCTGTCAACTTACTACCACAAAGGAGTAAAATTAAACCTTTTTTATACTCATATACATTTATCACTAATAAATTTAATTTGTAGTGTGTCTTGTATTTTATTTTGCAGATTTTAATAAAAGCAAGTGGAAAATCGACCAAAAGTACGCCTTCCAGAAAGCGCATTATTACAAAAATCAAGCCCAAGAGCAAATCGACCCATCCCCAAATCAAATCACCGCGGCCAAAGCCCGCCCACAACTTTCAGGGCGAAAGCCACACCCCCACCGAGGCCCGGTAGGAGCCTGGGGGGGCGCTACAAGACCACCGGTGCGGCCGCGACCCTCCCCGAGGGCGCGCCCAAACCTCGAGGAGGCGGTTCGTGCACCTTCCAAACGGGGTTTCCAGCCCTTAGTTGGTCGGTTTTTGCATACAAAGGAAGGTTTACCAGGTCGATTTGGTGTAAATTAGCACTTAGGCCCCTCCCTCCAAGTGTATAAGTAGGCCCCCTCTCTCTCCTCTCTCAACACACACCACTTGAGTCCGGCAAACCGGCAATCTCTCTCTCTACCACCTCTACCTCTCTCTCTTCTTCTACTTCTTCTTTCTTCTTCTTCTTCTTCTTTCTTCTTTTATTCTTTCTTAGTTAACACTTGGAGTAGAAGAGTTACAAGGAGGGCTTGTCTCCTAGAAGAAAGATGCTTTGGTAATACATCTACTCTATGGAGCATTCTTCTATTTACAAGTCTTATATCTATGTTCTTGGCCTAACTTATGAACTAGAGTATAGTTTTGTTCATGTTCTTGTGTTGGTATATGAACTAGCATATAGTTTACATATCATAATCTTGACATGTTCATTACATTTCTTCATCGATCATCATATGCCTAACTTGGATTAGAGGTGGGATATCGGTTCGTTGTTCCTTCGGGTTTGCTCTTGTTCTAGTCCGTCCATTAAACGAGTGGGGATCTGGGGACAAGAGTAGTGCTCTAATATGCGGGCATGGTGCTCTCGGGTATTACGACACCTCGGGCGGATATGAGTGCATGCCACGGTTGAGGGGGGTAGGCGGTTTGGTCGTGACAAGCCTTGACCGCCCCTTGAAATCCCCCACGTTCGCACAATCTTTGTAGGAGTTCGTAAATGCTTCCTATCGGGCCGTATGGTATCCGTGGAGTCTCCTCGCTATCCTAGACCTAACCACGACTAAATCGGTTTGCATATGATCCTAACTATTCATTTGTATGGCCATGACTAGATACATTAGAATTACTCCTTTAGGTTATTCATTTATTCATTTATTCTTTATCTATTTCTTTTATCCTTTTTCTTTGGTGGATTCTTAAGTGTGTGTCACACTATCCATATACCGTATTGCTTACCCCTATTATGAACATTTTGGTCTAAGCAAAACACATGTTCCTCTATTCGGATGCCATGCCAATTTATTAATCACATGCCTTCCTTTGGGAAAATATAAATAACAATACCCTGAATACTGCAGGGTGAAATGCTACAATGATAGATCCGTGCGCTTTGCGGATGAATATCTAAGATGGCAAGATCTATAAGTTTTGACAATCTCATTTTGGATCACCGACATGGTGGTTTACTTGGGAAATTTGGGCGGTGCATTCGGGCGCTTATTGGGGATGGGTTTATACCTATTTCCTTTGATTGCGTTAAGAAATGCCAACAACACCTGTCTGTCGTGCGGCGGCCGCCTCTACTTCACGCTCGGCGGTGCGCCATAGAGTAGAATAGGGGCGGCTCGTATCCCTCGTACGTAGCTTGCGCGCAGTGACGAGCTCGAGCTCGTCGGTCGGGTGTAGAAGGGGACAATGAGCTCGCCCCGCCGCCGTTAACACTTCTTGTGTCCTCCGCGTCACGCACGGTACTGCACCGGGCGAGATCATTGAGGCGCCACCACGCTTCTTCCGCCCGTGCATTTGGGTCGCGGAAAAAGCGGTGGGCCAGGAGAGTTCGACGTGGTGAACCCGACTTCGTCCGTCGAGGTCATCCTTGTCGCGCAGTGGTTGTCTCGTGCTTGTGATCATTTTGGCGTGGTCGGCTGACCCCATACCGCGATGCCGTCGACGATCTCGAGCGTCGGACGGGATCTGGTCGTAGGTCGTATGCCGGCCGCGGTAAATTTGTGATTCTGGATTCTCCCGTCGCCCTTGGATTTGGTCCGGGGAATTCATCAGAGACGGAAAGAGCTCGTCATTGAGGGGCTCGTCGATCCTCACGCTCGACAGGGGGCTCGTTCGAGGCGGAATTTTTCCGAACGCAGCTTGAGCTCGTCCCGACCTTCATTCCATGGGTTCTCATTCGAGGCGTAGAAGCGGCTCGTCGGTCTCGGCCTTTATGCATTGTTAGGCAAAAGTCGGCGGCGCCCTCCTCTAACCGGTTGCTTTAAGGGCCGGATTAGGATGAGTG